>CAEGAF010110322.1:0-59840 GCA_903067075.1 Micropoecilia bifurca | reverse complement strand
TGTTTAGTTTTCTTCTTGGAAAAGTTATTAAAAACAAGTTTTTGTCTAAATTAAGGTGAATTTATGGTTCCTTTTTCTACATAATGTAATGGTAGTGTTTATGATAAAAAATAAATAAATAATAATTATGTGATCGGTATCGGGGATCGGAATCGGCGATCGGCCCTCAGGGGTGATCGGTATTGGTATCGGGAGAAAAAAACCTGATCGGCACATCCCTAATTCTTATTGAAAGAAACATAATCTGCAGCAGGACACACAAAAGTCAGGTAATTATCTTTTCTTGAATATTTTGGAAAGCACCAATAGTCATCCACAGACAAAAAGCCTTTCCCGTAAATGCAGTCACTTTGGTGCGACTACATAGTTTACAACTTGCCAAGGGCGTGACTGGAGGGTAACATTGCCGACTTTCTAAGCAAGCCAGGAGAATTTTTCAATGGACATCTGATCAGTTTAAAGTTACGGTCTGCGGCCACGGACATCCTGCTTTAGAAAAGAGCCTGCAACTCAACCCCAGCAGAAGAACCTGGCCAATCTCCACAAGTCGCTTGGTGTTTAAGGACTGATCGGGTGTCTCTGGTAATGTCTGCCTCAACAGGAATCGTTATCTGCCCACGAGGTGTAGCCAGCTCCTGAAATGTTGTGCACCGGGCATTCCTACTGGGATTACACCGTGGTATTTAGTAACCTGTCCAAGATTTCTCTCCGTCTTGCACAACTCCCTTGCCACTATGATGTTGGAACCTAAATGTCTTGTGGTTCAACCGCAGGCCAACTCTGTTATTTTTGCTTGCGCCTCTACGGTTCAGCCATTAGAATACGCTGTGATGCATACCAGGTATGCATGATTCCCCATCAAGTATGCCTTTTGTCTTCACAACATAGACAGTAATATGCCTTTGAACTGATCAGTATGCATGACTGAACAAAACTTCAGACCAGTTCTATTAACAGTGGTTTATTCATTATGAAAATAAATAAATAAATACACGTAAACAAAGAAAACAAAGAACAGGTTGACCACATTCAGTGTGAAGATATTTGTAGAATCTTGGGATTGCGATTACCTTGCAGATTTTACAGCATCCGAGTCAGTTATGGATAAGTCAAGTCAAGCGGATTTCAAAAGATAACACCAATGCTGAACAGAGCACAACATAGAGTTGCCTTTGACCCTGACAGGAGATCATTTCTGCCCCTGGCCATATCTTTCTGTAGCCACTCTTGTAAGACATAATTACAGCATAAAAAGCTCCTATAATATATAACTGTTATTTCAGATTAATAATGTTTTAATGAATTGAATGTAAAATAATTTTGTTGAATTAAGATGAACAAACAATTTACTCAACTGTGTCGAAGCCAGTTAAAGTGAACTGAACTCAACTGTTCTGAATTCATTTCAGTGATAGAAACTTCAAGGCTATTTAAAGGTATCATTGTCAAGACAAACAAAAATGAAACAAGGAGGCAGAGAGGAAGAAAATATATATAGGAAAGGAAAGTGAAAAAAATATATAAACAACTAAGAGTAGAAAATTAAATGAAAATTACAAAATATAATTATCTTTAAAAATTATCATGATAAAAAAATTAAAGTAACATTTTTAGACTTAGATTTTTTTTCCGTTAAGGCACTTAACCCTCAAATTAACTGAATCAAATTGAATTTAAATCAGCGGTCTCTTTACGTTCAAAAGAAATACACCCCATTGTTAATCCTCTGACCTTTACTGGTTTATAGAATGTTGTAAATCTAATATTAAGTATGTACAATTTGGATATAACAGATTTCACTATATATTTATTACTTAAACAATAGTCAAACTGTTGTTGTTTTTTAATTACTAAATACATTTCAAATGCAAAGTACTTAATTTAAAACTCAAATGTTTCTTTCCATCATGTGAAAGATCAGCTGTAATTAAAACGGTTAAAATAATTTCAGAAAAGGGTTTGGATTAATCAGATTGCCTCTGTTCTGGAGCAAACACTTCATTCTTGTTGAAAGCATCGACGGTATTGACATTAGAGAGGGTGTGGGCTGAGTATGATGAACGTGGGCAGTTTTGTTACATAAGGAAAGTCCACTTCTCTGAATAAAGTAACACAAAAACACTGACTGAGCATGCATATGTGCTGCTCACCTCAGCGGATCGGACTAAAAGGCAACGCTTTTTAGAGCAGATCATAAGGCTGCAAATATATTGATAATGAAGCTTTCATCTTAAAATAACAAAACCCGAGTGTTTCTAATTTCACTGCTAACCCAGCAGATACAATTGATCTCAAATGTTCTTTATCAATTCCAAATATTTAACATAGTCACTTGTTTGTCTGACACGAACACTTAGTGGCATCCCGCAATTTATTCCTGCAGTTTAATAAGATGTCACCCAACCTTTACTTACTGAAAAAGTGCAGAGTTCGCAATTCTCACTAACAAAATCACTGCATTTGATTTTGTTAGAAAAGGTGGTTTGAGCTGCTTCACTGCAAACTCGATCCATCCACGCCTTTATTAACATTTCTCTACTCTCTGATATGAAACTATGCTGGAAGAAAAAGTGGACAAGCCCAAACTGTCCCACATATTTAGGAGCATAAAATTGTCTAAAGTACATTGGCAGGCTGAAGTAACAAAAACTGTTCATTGGAATACCAGACATAACTAGCTGGACACGCCTTAGCCGTTCTAGAGTCCAGTGGCAGCTCGAGTTACAACACTACATTCAGCGCTTTGCAACGCACTTGGTGATGTAGAAACCCAAGCTCTCCTCACATAGTTCTCAAACATCAGAAGGTCACATGACCAACCTAACATTTGACTATAGAGTATTTATTAGTGAAGCATTTATGGACTCAGTGGATAGGTAGCATCCTATCACAGCACCATGCTGGGGTTCAGTGACCTTCTGAGGTTGACCCATTCCTTCACAAATGTTAGTAAAAGCAGTTTGCATGCCTAGGTGTTTGATTGTAAACAACTGTGGACAGGGTGGGGGGGGGGTTGGGGGGGTGACTGAAACATATGAATTAATTCATCATAAAATCATGGCATTAGGAAATTATGAAAATGAGGAAGTGTCGATAGAATCCAATAAGGATTGCTATATATATATTATTTAACGTCTTTATCCAAACAGATTGTTTCAGTTAATTACAAGATATACGTCACATTCAATTTAGAAAAAAACTGAAACGATTTATTATAGCATAATTTTTCTGCCATGTATAGGCATCAATTAGCATTTTTCTCCTTTTTTTTTATTTACAAAGTTCCACAATTAAGTTTAGTGAAAAGTATTTAAATAGCAAATTAAATTTCAATGATCGGCTTATACAGCATTTGGCATCTCCCATCCAACACACCGCTGAAGTATTTCTAGCAAGACGTCGTTCACACCATCCTTCTGTCTTTAGTTACACATTTCAGACAGACGGGCCTAAAGTTACACTGAAGAAATGTAAAACTGCATACCAGGTTGTATGTGTATATGATGAAGCTGCAGTACAGCAGCTCATATGAGTTTGAAGCCTTGAGTTCATGCAGTTCAGTCAGAGACGCATTTATTGTGACCATTGTTGAACCTAATGTAAAGTAAATGTGTACTGTAAACCCAGTTGCTATTTAATGTAAAGCTGGCTCTTCTCTCTACCTGATGACTAACTTCCCACATCTCCATGCTTTTTCTACGACTTCCTCCCTCTCCCAGTGGGTTTTTGGTTGTCATAGTTACATCCATTAACACACCTACTAAGCTCTTAGATCCCCCGTGTTAAACTCACACCCCCTTCATTGACTTCCATTTCTGTCACAGTCGCAGGGCTTAAAACAAAACAGAGTACTTGTATTTCCCAGGTAAATTGGACAGGTTACTCCAAGAAGAAAAAATCTGATTTGTTTCACTCTTGGTAGGACTTCATTTTGAGCAACAAGCTTGACATAAAATATTAAATATAAGAAATCTAAATGTGGATTATACACATCTTCCAGGGCTGCATGATGGAGAAGTTTGTAGCATTGCTGATTTGCAAAAGGTAAGCAGCAGTGCTTACTTCTAATCTTTAAACTAAACTGAACCATTTTTATCTTAGGTTTAAGATCAGTTATGATTTTAGGTGTCAAAAATAAAAAATACCTTACTTGTGACCCTTTTATATTTGAAAATAACTTATCAGAACATGACATAAGTCTTACTGTTGACAGTAAAACAACAGTAAGTCTTACTGTTGACTTAGAAGAGAAGATTATCTTAAAAAATTAGTCAAACATGGAACTAAAATCCTCATATGATAAAGGAAGATTTAAAAATACAGAATAAATGATAATATTGATACAGATATCTGAGGTTCAGTATCGACCAATACTGATCCTATACAGAGAAACTGTGGTGACTTAACTTAAAACGTTTCTTTAAAAAAGAAAATCACACAGACACAAATGCACTGAATTACAAATTTATTTGCCAACTCTGCACCAGTGTAGCACTTTTAAGTACACTAAATACTTCACAAGCTTGGCTAAGCATGTAAAACCAACACAGCTTTAATTTGTTCAGTGTTCAACCACTGCAAAATAAACAATGAAGAAACTGACAAGAACAAGTCCGACTACCTTGGCAATGTAAAATGAATGATAAAAGCAGGACATCACTCAGAGCACAAAGCATACAGTTGAACAGGTCAACTCTTGGATAAATTAATTGATGATGATAAATTATTTAGAAATTAATAGTAGTTGAAATAGTAAAATGCATAATAATCTCCTCTAAACTCAGACAACAGTTTGCTAACTGGCACATAGGCTTTATCTTGGTCGTCTCTCACTAAGTATCTCTGCTGCTTGCATAATTCTCACCTTTAACTCCCACAACACAGAACTCACTTTGCCGCTTTAATGGCGTGTGATAGTCCATGGATCTTCCCAGATTACTCATTCAGCATGTTACCCACACCGTTTTCACATGTGTCCCTAGCAACAAGTAGAACACTGAAGGCAATTCTTGCAAAAGCAAAACACTCTCCTCCCCCTCCCCTTTTTTGGTTTTACACATGGCTTTACATCTTCCTCGTCTTCATCTTGTTTTCTTTATCCTTTTAATAGCCATCCTCCCTTTTCCTGCCTATCCATGTCTTTATCTGGCCTAACGCTTATTTCCTAAAACAGGCCTCTTAATCTTTTTTGTTCTTTGACGTAAATAAAATCAGTATTTTTCTTTTTTATCTGTTTTTTTCAGCCTCTCATTTTCTCTCACATCACCGCCAACTGTCTCTTCTCCGCAGAATCACAGCAACACAACAGTCATCTCTCATCAGTCAAGACTGCAGCTTGCATCAGAATGATGCAAGCTTTTTTATCTGAACTCCTGTCCCTCCAGTTTGTCATTATATTCCTCCTTCTGTTCCCCACACATTTGGGAAATTTTACAAATCAAGATACTCAAAGCATTGGTTTGGCCTCTACTACTACAGCAATGACTCCAGTGTCCTAAGTAAGAAAGCTATTATTACATTTTATATTGGGATCTGATGTTATCTTTCATACTTGTGCAACTACTTCCACCAAGGTTTCAAAATACTCATGCCACAACATTAGATCTGGTAAAAGTAACATTTGATCCTAGATATGATAACTTCGCTAAGCTCTTATAATCAAAAAATGGTTTTCTTTGGATGTTCAGTTGAAACCATAAGTTTAGACAATTTTTTTCTCGCTGTATTACATGAAATTAGACCAAATATTTCTGTATTAGGTCAGTCAGGATTAACAGAATTAATTATATATGAAAACGTAACTTTTTTGAGCATTTTTGAGTGGACATTACTCCAAAAGAAACATAAAACCTAGATTACAATTTGTAAATGCACTCAACGACCTTAGTTGTTGGAGGCGTGGCTTATGCTACGATTTCTGAGAGACCACTGTGATGTTGAAAGAAAAAGAATAAAGCTTACAGCTGAGAACAGCATCCCATCTAGAAAATATATACAAGGCAGCACCACAATGTGTTGTTGCAGAAAGGACTGGTCCACCTCACAAATAAGTGGCATCTTGAGGATGGACTATGTGGAAAATTTGTATTAACAACTCAATGCATTAGCTAAAAAATTAAAATTTAGTAGAAATGGGTGCAGCTCTCAATAAAAAACATCAAATTCAGTCAAGAGCTAAAAAGGTGTGTGCAAGAAAGGCGGATTACCAATCTGACTAAGTTGCAACAGTTGTCTCGGTAGGATTGGACCGAAATTCAAGCAAGAAAAAAAAAATGCAGTCAAGTTTAAGGCAATTTAGCCAAATTCTAAGATGTACAGTCTAAGATGTACTGCCATTCCTGGCAGTGTTTTAACTAACCAAATTAGTTTTCAGCTTTGTTTTTTGTTTCTTTGTGTAATTTGTCATCAAAAATAGACATCACTTTGATTATTACTATAATGATTGATGTTGCATAGATAAATAATATTTTCAAAAAATATAAAAAAAACCTCTTTATCCCTTTATTTAATTTAAACAAAAAGCAAGCTCCATGTTGAGAAAAAAATCATTGCTCATATTAGTTTTTAGAAGGTAATTAAGAGAATTTATTTAATTCAAGAGGCTGATTAAATTCCGCATGCAGTAATCTAAAGCAGATTGATTATGATGATGTTAATAAGAACAGAAAATAAAACTGTTCTTCATCATTTTTACCTCATTCTCCAGCCCCACCTCCCACTCTCTTGCTCCATAAACATTTTAAACCTTCTTTTTTCCTGGTAGTTTCTCTAAAGATTAATTTTCCTTTTATCCTTTTTTCTTATTCTCATTACCAGTACACAAAATGAACCTTTGTCAGACCAGCGAAACAACAAAACAAGTACTGAAAGGACTCCTCAACATGAACATACTATAGCAACATCAAAAGACAAAGTAAATCTTGCTCAGTAAAGGTTACCTTCATTATCCAGTCAGAGGAAAAAAATTAACTTGTTACACAGCAAAATAAAGAAGACTATAGAGAATATCTGCAGCGTAATAACCAAGAACAGCTGACTTTACATAAAACTGGATCCCATAGACTAGGTGGTGCTTAGCCAGCAGGTCTCCAGCAAAAACCTGTGTTAAAAGACTACACACTGTACAAGACAAAAATAAGAAATATTTTAACTTTATTATTAAAGCCACAACCATATACACACATATTTTTTTCGCAAATGTCAAAAATGTGTTGTTTTAATTTCAATATTAAAACAAACCTGCTACAAAGAGTAATTATTTTAGGTGTTCCATGACAAAGACCTCTGTAACAATACCAGAAAATGTCTCCAAGACATTTCTCATAGGTTGCATTGATGGTAAAAGCTGCACAGACACATTCACTCGGATATTCAACCTGCCAAAGTGAGCCTATAAATCCAAATGTCTTTGCTAAGCAGGTGGTGAGAAGGCATTTTAAGTGTTTGCGTCTAATCTAATCGATGCTGTACTGGACCAATGTGGATGAGCTCATGGCACAGACGTCTCAGAACACAGAAAAAGAAAAACTGGCACTTGTGACCTCACATCTCTCTTCTCTTGTTTTACACCCTGTCCTGCTTTATGATCTTCAGTCCTCCATCACCACCAATCCCACTGCTATCCCTCTTTTCAATCCTCGTCATTGTTCCCTCATCCTGACTCATCTGATCCTCAAATATCCTCCTCCCTACATGTATTCTTTTATTTTTCTGTTCACACGTCAACATTAATAGGTGTTCAATGACCACAGAATAGGATGATTTAATACACAAGTTGATTTTAATATTGAAAAAAACAGAAAAATATGTATTCACTTCTTTCCTGTCTACCTCAATAATCAACTCAAGCCACCCGGCACACAAAAAAATACTTAAAAACAAACAAAAAAATTAAATAAACTAAAATAGCTTTGCTAAGATAAGGCACATCAAATTATCATGTCATCACATCACTCATTGAAGTCTCTTAGCAACAAAAGCAAGAGCTGCCACTCATCAACAAGCTGGAGAAAATTCATCTCCTGAGAACAAAAGGCTTAAAAACCAAACATTTTAAAACGTCTTTAGTCCTACTGTCCATTCTCTGACTTACTATGTTGATTTCTGTTTTAACCCCAGCAGTGACTCCGTGCTGTTTACAAAAGCTCTGAGCACCTTTTACCTTCTTTCCCTTCTTCTTGCGGTGAGCCGACTTCCCTGTGGATTTCTCTTTAGCTTCCTCACTCATCCCGACAGCTGTGAGAAGCCCAAACAGCTGTGTGCGTCAGGTCCAAAAAGGCTGTTTTTGTTAATCCAACATGAATGAGCGGACGGGTGGAGTGGCGGTCACTCTGGAAGCGCGCAGAGAACAACTCGCTCAGCCGCTCACACCCACTTTCACACACGAACCCACTCTGAGCGTGAGGAGAGGAGCCAGCGAGGCTCAGAGGCTGAAGCGATGGAGAGATGCACATTCTGGCTGTTTCCCTTCGCCTCTGTTCACTCTCTCTTTTTTTTTTCTCGTCCAGTTCGCTTCTCTACCTGTGGTCGCCTCCCACACGCTACACAAGTGAGATCACAGCAGCAACAAGCTACAGCATGGGGGCTTGAGTATTAATAGCAATCATTGCCAGCTCATCTACAGGTTGTTTGTGTCTGTGTGCCTCTTACAAACCTCTTGAAAAAGTAAAAAGGATAAAAAGAAAAGGAAAATCTAAGAAACAGATTTAATATAAACACAATAACAGGCATGGGCCAGATATCTGAGCAATTTTTACAGTTAAAATGGAAACAAAATATGATATTTTTTTTAACATAAATGCTTCTACTTTTCTACAACTACACATATATTATTCCACTATCATTTAAACATTTACATTTAACAGGCAGATTTCTTATTGTATTTGTATGGTATAAAAGATAAAAGTTTTTTTTTTTAAATATATATAAAGACAATTCTATTGTAGTATCTAACTGCACATTATATGCTGAATAATTGGCCAACGTTTTCACAACAGAAAACGTTTTTTTTTTGTAAAAGTTTCCTCTCACTCTACATTGCACACAACTAGCTGATAGCTGCAGGGGGATAAGAAAAAAAAGAAGACGATGAGTGCTACATCCACTATCAAATCTCTCAATTTATGTTAAAGCCATAAAATTAACCTAATTAACAGTCAGTCAGTTCTATACTGATTTCCACTTTCAACTGACAGAAACATAACAATGGAACTTCAATGAACCTTGCGCAAATATTCATGGAGAAATTATGTTACTAGGATAAACCTAGCTCAATCAAACTAGTTGGAGAGTGTCTATCAGCCTCAATTTCCCCTAATGGCATACATTCTTAATTTTAAGTTGGTCTGAACTTTGAACATGCCACACTCGCACACAAAAGTGCATTGATCTGAACCTTTTTTATAGCAGCACTGGCTGTGTTTAAGGTAGTTGTCCTGCTAAGATATACAGCTCCACTCCAGTTTCATGTATTTCACAGCCACAAGTTTTCTATCAGGTATTTAACCCCAACCCTCCTCTCATCAACTCTGACCAGCGACCCTCTCCCACCTGAATAAAAAATACTCCCACAACATTTCATTTCCGCTGCCATGTCTCACTCTGGGTAGGATTTTTGCTCTTTGTTACATTTTTTGTCTCATGTGATCATAACATCTTCTTTCCTGTGTTTGCTCGGTCCCCTATGAGGTTCCTGGCAAACAATGGTTTTCTTCCAGCCACTCTTCCAATTTGTGGAGTTCAATATAATTTTCCTATCAAATGACTCTTTCATGAAGAGAGTTATTCTGTGCTACCTGGCTGCTTTTTAGAAGACAGTTTAGGTTGATGGCTATATCTTGGGCTCATCCTGTTGCAATGTCTAAGAGAGAGACTCCATTAAAGGCCAGATCTATTTATCATTTATTAGCTTTTAATTGAACAGAAAAAAACCCAGTTGACGTTGAAAGAATCCTGGATAAATCATCATCCACAGAAAGAGAACAATAGGTTATTATTAGCAGTAGTAGCTCAGCCGTAGCTCCGTCCAGGTAGGTGGCACAGCTAAATAAAACACCAGGTCAGGTGTAGCTTCTATGAAGAGAAAAAACAAACTGATCTGACTCATACCAAACTCAAAACAGTGTGCATCAAAAAATTTGTGGTTTCTCATGGGTTTGGAAGCCAAAATAGTGATAGACTGATTGACTAATGCATCCTTAAGGGTGTTCTGCTCATAAACACAACCTAAAGATCATATTACAAACTCAAGCCTAGGTATAATTTTCACCGTGAGACTAAATAATGAATGAGGAGCAAGTTATAAAATTATGAACTACTCTTCACTAACCAAGACACAAGTGAAGGAAAACCTTGCAAAAGTCACTGCTAACCTACTGCTTCCTTATCAATAATGAACAAAGGCAGGAAATCCCCCATGGTGGTGGATCATTGGATTATTGCACTCAAATGGAGTCTGTTTTTGTGAGTGGATTATGCCAGTGTGAGTTAGTTTATCCATTACAATTATAAGCATTCTGTACACAGAGAAGCAAAAGCATGTAGGGATTGTAACCGAGGCTATTTACTATTTCATTCTCTAAAACAGAGACACTCATTGAGTCTGTTAAATGTTATGCCTGCAGTAATTAGGCTCAACCTACAGGTATCAGAATAAAAGGCTCATTTTAAGGTATAATTTTGTGTCATATTTCATATGAGACCATTGACCTCTAATGTTTATACTGTAAACAGATTCTGACTCAACTGAAGCGTGTAGCATGACACCTGGTGGCCACAGCTTGCTATTACAAAAAAAAACTAAAGTTCAGTTTTCCAAATTACTTCTAAAAATGTCAAACTTGATGCAATTAAAACCCATAAAGTAGCATAATTTTCTTTATTTGGGAGTACTCATTATACTTTGAGCATGCTACAATTCAAAGAGGAGTTTGTTCAACTTTCAACATTTTGCCCAGTAAGACAGGTGAGGCAAAACAGTCAAAAACCTGCTCCTTAAAATAGCATTTCTGTTAAACTCAGACCTTCCTTATTAAATGATTGACTTGAGAGGTGAAAGTTTGATTTCCTGGAAAGTTTCTGTAAATAAATCTACCGTGGTGTTATCCTGCATGTCTAACTGCGAGCATAAAATTCAAGCAGTAAAGCTATATCAGATTTCTTTGTAGTCTTCCGCCAGCACTCTGTTTGAAAGGCATTCATTCTGTAAACCATTTTTCCTTAAAAGGGCTAGAAAAACACCCATTTTTGTGGTATTCCCAGGTACTTGTAAAGGTTAGCTTCACTCGGAGATGGGTCATTTATCAGTATTAAGGTATATAGAGGATTTTTTTTCAATGTGTTGCTTCCTGTAAATATTTAGTCAAAGTCTATACTCCCACTTGTTTAAAATATTTTATATTAGTGTTACTGCTGGTTTACTAAACTCTAGGTTTGTTCCATTTTAGCAGGAGTTTCAAAAATAGTTGCATGTTTTTTCCAAATATAATAGGTATATCATTTTACAGTGAAGTACAGTCAGATTACAGGCATCAAGATGTGCCAGGACTTTGAAAACCTGTTTTAAGAATCCTAGACTTTCCCATCATAGCATTCATAACGTTTAGTGTCACGTCAAAGAAAGTTACAAAGTGACCAGAGTTTTCTCCAGCTTTTGGAATATTGGAACAGTGTTCTCCCTTGACCCACTTGTTCCGCTGCTCTATTGGTCAGCTGGGAGAAAAGATACTTCTTGTTTCTAAGAAGAAAAATAAACTTCTCTGGAATGAAGCTAAAGGACCATAAGGGCTGCATGATATAATAAAAAAATAACCATATTTTTGATAAATATTGCAATGTCACTTGCAACAGATACAATCCTCACTCCTCTCTTTCTTATCTATGCTTCAATATGAGATTTAGAAACGTTGGTATAAAAACTAATGCTTAGGTCTTTATATCAAAAATAAACATCATAAGCAAACATTTTAGACATCATTATTATAAGTGCAATAACCAATATAAAATGGCAAAAATATGCTGGAATTCTGTGTTAAGTCATGGTTCAATAGTGAAATGTGTAACTGTTATACTTGCACTGTGAAAATGTCATGCTTACAGTCAGATATCAACATTTGTAGCACTTCTTCCTCTGTTCTTCCAGCTCTGCCCCTTCGGAGCGTCTCCTCACTACTTGACGCAAATTGAAACCGACAACTCAAACACACCTTCACTTTCACGCACACATAATAATAATGTCTCTCTCCCTGATTACATCCAACCAAAGAGCAGTAACTCAATATCCTTGTAGCTGACATTAACCCTTTCAACCAGCCATTAGATGCCTGCTGGAAAGGGGAGTGTTTTTTTCTTTTTATGATTGTACTGTAAGTGCTCCATAACTCTGAATAATAACAAAGAGAGATGCTGGTTATTGGAGCTAGAGGGTGGTCAGGAACAGTGGGATGCTAATGGGAGCAAAACAATCAGCTCGAGAGGAGGATGCACTGTTCATTTAGGCCTCAATGATAAGTGAACATGAAACTTCAGATTTCACAGGGGAAATATGAGGGATCATTAATTTATTCAGTTACTACCACGGAGTAAACAAGGAAAAATGGGAAACGTTGTGAAAGAGAGACGGTAGAGTTGGAATCTGCCTGCATAAATGTAACATGAGATTTATTCTGTCTAATTTATGGGAAGGCAGTGAAGGTCTGAGGCAGAAAAATATATTCTGATTTACTCAGTGGCCTCAGACTGCTTTGCAAGAAAAGTTGTTTGCATGTTTGATGCAAACAACAGTAACTTTATGGAGTTATCTCAGAATAACAATAATTTTGACTAAAAACTGCAGTGTGTGTGTGTGTGTGTGGCATCATTTTTGGTAGATTAGTTAAAACATTCAAATTAATTAATCATTTATTGCAGTGAAATTATCTGACAGACACATTTAGAAAAAAGATTATATTGATTCTATTTGTTTAGAGTAGAAAACAAGTCAATGTTGAACTATTCTCTCTTTTTGGCACCCATTCCGATTTCTATTTAATATGAATATGAAGAATGACTTCATTGAAGGAGTTGTATTAAAAGTTTCCCAGCCACACAGTGCTATTTTATAGCACAAACAAGTAATTGTTACCTTTGGTTGTTGTAAAAATGGCATATGTTAAAATCAACTTGACTGTGCAACTGAACACATTTAAATTGGGTCTCTGTCTCTAAGAAACTCTTGCTCGATCTGAAACTCCACCTTCGGGACGTCATCACAACAGCGCTCCATTTTTAACCCCTCAGCAACGTTCTTCTTTTTTTTTTACCAGCATTTTACTGAGAAGTAGCTCATATGATGAGCTCATTCCATCAGGTGTTGGCTAATTGCTGGTAGAAATTAGCCTGAAAACTGCAGCACCGAAGAGCAGCTTCGTCTTCGAAGGTGGCAATTCCCTCCCCCCACCAAGCATTTTGCACAGCAGATTTGCTGCCATGGGAGATTAAAGGATTTCCCAAACATGCACGAAAGAATAAAAGCAAGAGTCCAGGTATGTTTTTGACTTAAAAAGTCAATTTTACATAATTCAACCTCTGTAAGTCGAAGAGTTCTAGGAACTTTTAATATCCACTGGGTTGTTAATATGACATAACACAGAAGTCCACTGACCACAAGACTGAATGGGCTTATCTTGACACCTCAAACAGGGATGACAAAAGTAGGAGGAAGTTTAAAATTGTCTTTAGAGGTCGCTGTTACAAAACTGCACCAAAGAGTGCCATTTCAAGGTTACCAAGTTTCAACAATTAGCTTCAGCTAACATGGTATTTGTATTTTTGGAGAAAAAAAATCCCTCTGTTCTACCTTCGCAAATATAAAAATGCAAAGCCTACAAAATGTGTCCATTTTTTCTTGATTCTTGGTTCAAAACCTTGTCATTTTTTTATTTTTTTTCTGGCTCTAGTAGTCATTATTTGAAAGCTGTCAGACAGGAAATTGAGTAAGACATGCCGCAAAAGGTCAATCAATGTGCTGGGACTCGAACCAGTGATGGTCGCGTAGAGAACTAAGGCCTCCATTTATGGGTTGTGCGCTTTACACTTGTGCCACCTCCATACCCATCTTGTGTCAACTTATTCACTTTTAAAGAAGCATTTTGGATCAATGGAGGACTCCTCTATTAAAACACTGCTGCAACCTGGATGACTGAAAATATGTTTTAAACAGACCAAATGAGAGCAGACTGAAGCTACTCAGCCTGTCTCAACGTGTTCAGCATTTCAATTAAACCTGAACAGTGCTGCCTTTACATATCTGGAAGTTATACCACAGCATTTGAAGAAATTGCAGAATATGTTAGTGCACATCCTTTTTAATCCATCAGCTAATAAATGTTAAAGACGAGGAACACCAATGGCAACAAAGCAACATCTATATGAACCTATATCATCCTAATTTTGCATATTTTTCACACTGATGGCTCAGAAGCAAAATATGTGATTAGATTAAAGTTGTATGCAAAAATTTATGATGCATGTAGGCCCACAACTGCTTCAAAGAAACTTCTTGGGAAAACCTGAGCTCGCTGCAGGTGTGAACTTGTTGCAGGCGACTCTAGGTGGTAAATTGTGAAATCTCTGGTCAGACTGGCAGATGATAGAATGTAGCGTTTTGGCTCAGAGAAAAACAGTCACCCCCGCAGCAAAGGCAAAACACTAAGGCTTGTGTTGGCTCCCCTTCAGGGGATTTTTTTAAAAGGAGGTTTTGATATGAATATAAGTGCGTTTGTTTTCTTCTAAAAACAAAATTCCCACAAAGGCTGCACCTTGCCTTAAAGTTTTATGTCTGTCATCACGTTGCCTGACGTGAAGGAATGTCCAAATACTAGTACTTGATAAAGATCAGGTTTTTGTGTAATCAAAACCAAAAAAAAGGAAAAACGAAAGCAAAATCATCATCAACAGTTGGTTTGCTTTTATCTGATTTTCACTCATTGCCTGCTTAATTTGTTTACATTTCCTCCCATCACCATCTTCTTCAAACTTGAAGTCTAAGATTACAGTTCAGACACTTAACCGATGCTGAATGTCCAAATTAGGAATAATAAAGACAAAAACTATTTTTGATGCCCCTTGCATACTAATGACCTCATCTGAGGGAGTCTTGATGAAGACCAGCCAGGAGGAAATTAGTCTGAGTTCATACTCTGTTACCAAGGAAGCCCCATGGTGAAAGATGAATCCCTATGGTAACAACATTAGAGTGGCAGAATTTCTCCATGGCAACCCTCAAAAACTAAAAAAAAACATCTTTCAAGAAGAAGTTCAGCATGAAAGAGATTATCTCAATCAATGGATTCAGTAGTTTATTTATGCCCGGGCCTCAATCTGCTCCTCCAATACTCACAGGTTCAGACAGTCTGACATTCAGTCAAAGAGTCATGTGCCTGAAAATGAATGGGATGGAAAGGTCACCATGAGTGCAACGACCCTGGGTTCAGCATTCAACAAGTACTTCCAGATGAGCATTAAAAATTTTTTTAAAATGTCCTCCCATATTGACATATAGTAGACTTATTTTCTTTCGATTGTCTCTGGTCATCAGCAGATCAAATATCATTTTCCAGATTAATTAGATTCATCAGCACTAAAAATCTTTCTCTATTGTGGTCTAAAGGTGCATCTACCAACAGGTTGCTCTTTAGTCAGTTAAAGTAACTTCTTGATTCTATGCGGCATCTTATAAACATGTGGCAGGTTTTGTCTCCTTTAATGTCATATAACCCATAGGAAAATAAAAATAATAATAATAATCAGCAGGTCAGACTTCAAAGAAAGGCAGAAAATGGTCAATTCTGACCTGTGCCCCGACGAAGGATTCCTTTCACTTTACTGTGTGCTTTCTGGCAGTTTAGTGCTGCCGGTTTATTCAGCACCAAAGATCGAAAAGAATGTGTAGTAAAAAATTGGATCTCTCCCATCAGCTAACATAATCGGACACGTCTCCTGCTGTGACACCCATGTAAAAAAGAAGTGTTAAACAAAAAGGTTAAACAGTCGTAAAGCAAGAGAGGCTCATTTACACAAAAGAAAGAAGGGGGGAAAAACAGCAAAGCACTTTTGCTCTCTCACACAGACACACGCACGCGCTCACGCAAACACACACGACAATTGAGAAAGAGCAGACACACAAACAGCAGTCACAAAGGCTCCCCCCTTTGATTTACAATCCGTCTTTGTCTTGGGATCGACGCACTAACACAATACTAATGGATGCAAAAAGGACATGGTTCCACGCCTAAAATGGTCTTATCGCCAAGGCTGGCGAGCCGCACAGCGATGGGAGCCCAGCTGGAAAACTTGGATCCCCCACTCACGTTCTGCCAGCGAGAAATTAGGAACCAGTGACGTAGTCGTTATTTCATCATCACGTTATCTGTCCTGAAACAGGTGCCAACAGCAAGCTTTGTATAGCTTTTCTTTAGAACTACTCTCAAATAGGTTGATGGAGGGAGAAAAAAAAGCACTAAATGTATTTCAATCACATTGTTAGTAGAAGAATATTTTAACAATAACGATTTAGATTATTAGCAATATTATTGTGATTTAATACAAAAAAACTCACAACTTTTTACTTTTTAACTGCACAATTGAGTCGTAAGGTTAAATATGATTTGTTAATTTATTTTGTTAAGGCTTTTGTTACGCTTCTAAAACACTGTAAGACAAAAGCTGTCATTTCATAACACTTATGGCTCTACGTTGCCAAAGCAACCCTATATTGCTAAGTTAACATAACCTCACATAACCCTGTGTATTTGTAAAAGTATTCACTCCTCCTTTCACATTTTTGTCATATTTCAACCATACACCTTAATCTATTCATCAGGACGTTATGTGGGAGACCAACACAAAGTAGTGCAAGATTATGAAGTAGAAGCAAAATGTTACACTGCATTGTCAACATTTATTTATTTTAACAGTGAAAATCCAAAGACTTGATTAAGTTTGCATTCATTCACCTTTATCTAATACTGCTAAAAAGTAATCCTGCACGACCAACTGCATTAAGCAACCATCTAACAGATGAATAGGCCACCGGTGTGTAATTTAATCTCAGTATAAATACAGCTGTTCTGTGAAAAGCTCAGATCTTTGTTAGAGAACATTAGAGGGCAAGCAGCAAGATTAACGTTGACGAACAAAGCAGAGAGACCAGAGATAAAGCTGTGGAGAAGTTTCAAGCAGGGTTCAGTAACAAAACAACATCCCAATTTTGAACATTATTCAGAGTAATTCTGGAGGAGCTGCAGAGATCCAGAGGGAGAAACTCTGTTGGTTGAACGTTCATTGGAATCCTTACAGCTCAAGGACATAATCCACCAGTCTGTAGTGGTGACAGTCGGTGCGGCTGCCCGGCTTGGAGATTTTGTTTCTCTTTCTGTCTCAGTCGATAATAACAAGTGACACACTGGTACGTATTCATCCATTCATTTATAGGCTCATTCTTTCTTGCTGTGTCAGATGTTACTACAGGGCTACATCTTTTCTGTTCTGTCCAGCTGCTCTACAGTAGGATGTTGTCTTGTTTGAATCATTTTTTCTCTCTCAAAAACAAACAAAAAAAAGTTTTCTCACCTAAAAAATATATATTTTACAGATTAAGCTGTATCAGTTTTTATACTCAAATGAATTGTTCGGAGTGCCTCTACAATCCAATGAATTTTCTTGAACTATTAAGACATGTATGAAACCAGTAAAAAAGAAAAATCTCATAAATTGATCGTGTCAACTTTTAGAGGGTTTTATAAGGCAGCAAAATAATCTATGACGTGTTAGGCAGAAACAATATGCATTTCCAAAAAAAGGTTGAGAAGCAGTGCAAAGAGAACAGACATTAAATCTCAAGATGGTCAGTACATTATCTGACAGCAATAATGTCCAATATACTGCACATAATGGGGTGTATCATAAACAAACCACACGCATTAACCCTCCTGCAATCATAGTTTCATAGTCTTGAGTTCAAGACAAGATTAGGAAAAAACAAGATTTCCTGTTTTTGTCCAACAATCGACCCTAGTCTTTATTCCGACTTTTATTAAACTCAAATAACATTAAAGCACAGACTGTGGGTAGATTCATTCATAACCAGAAAATGGTGAGGTTTCAGCTTAGTGAAGAAAAAAGAAATATAACCAACAGAATTCCCAGTGTTTGATCAGCTGATCTCCCATCAAAGTAATAAGTGATTAATTGTCAATTCTCTAGTTTCTCTGAATGTTAATCCGTCTGGACAGATGTGAAGATCCAATTTCTTAAACGTTAATCATTTTAAGTTTTTTTTTTTTTGTTTTTTTTTTTACAAATAACTCTTTGGTGATCCAGTCCATGTTTCCAGTGAAATACGTTGCACCTAAACCAGCTTCTGTTTGCAGCCGTCAGGATGATCCAGGCTGATTATTTGACAATAGATGCCATTCAGTTTCCACAGACTGTCTATGCTGTCCCACTGTGTGTCTGGCTCTGCTACTTCACGGGCCATGCATGGGTGTCCTTACAAAAGCGAGCTCAGATTAACACCACATACGGTTAGCAGGAAGTTACACATTCACTTAATAGAGCAAACAGAGTCATGCTAATAGTGCTAAGTCAGCACACAAAAACTACTGATCCTCCATGTTTGTTCGAAGCTCTAGCGACACGCATTTTACAACTGCTCTTTGGAAGGATGCCAACAGGTTTTTACCAAATACTTTATCGCCTCCTCAAGCACAGTAGTTCAGTGACTTGGCATGACTGACTGAGCTCACCATGACTGAGGTCATGTTTGCCCTCTTCACTACAATACACAGTTCTGAAATGCAGCCAGTGGGTGAATCAGTGAGCTCACTGCCTCCCCTGCAGCCCACTGAGTCAGCTGAATAGGGCATTTCTCCTCACAGTCAGCAGGGCGATTGGAAAGCATCACCTAAGACAAATTAATAAGAACACTAAGACGATGAAGATGTCTATATCAGTATGTTCGGGCTATAAAACAAGCCACATTTAGCAGACTTATAAACTTAATACATCATTAGATTTTGGAAACTTTCTTGGCATTTGAAGTTTTCTGGTTTTCTGCCAGAGTTCAAATCAGATTTTTTTTTTTAAAGAAACACTGCATTTTACAGAGCTTATAATATCACGCATCATGAGGGTTTTTGATAGAGAACAGGTCTACTGCATCGCAGATGCTCCACTTTCATGACACTTGTTAGAAAACTCAATAGTGACATCCGACCAAAGCACACAGTTCCGATAGCTGTTCCAGCAGATAGATGAAATTGCAAGGATTCATGTTTGTGATCGTAGGACAGAAAAGGCAACCTTGATGTATGTGGTTGATGCTTAATAGTTGCTAAACCAATAATGTGTCTCTTTGCTATAATTCTTCAACCCTGAGCTGTTCTTCAGCTGGAGCTGTGGCCTTTGAGAAAACAGGTTTATTACCTGCTCCAAATATCAGTCAATGTTGGTGGAAAAAGTGCAGAAATGATTTGTCTTGTTTTAACAGAAATGTGTTGACTTGTGTCTACTCTGCCTAGCCACTGATGGCTTTTATGGTGACTTGTTGATGCCAAGATGCCATTATTTACTGCTGTGATCTTTGGACATTTTTTATCTCGATTGCCATCCTTCTCTCTGTTTGTTGGGGTTTTTTGAAGAGTGGCTAAAAGAAATAGCCCTTTGAGTGACAACACACATTTTATACTCCATGGAAAGTAACAGTTTCTAAACATTTATACCTTAATGTTTAAATCACAAGAAATGTTTCCAGTGAATCCACTCTATAGGAATTGGTATATGCACTTAGGCTGATAACACTGATGAGTTGGTAAAACATGTTATTTCTTACCGTGGGATTTATTTGAATAATCAAATTTGTATAATGCTTGGATTTTTTTTCAATATAACATTTGTGCTGACTTCTGACAAAATGGCACAGTGTATGGTAAATAATTTTTGCCAAAAACTTGATTATTCCTCTGTGATTCTTTAAACTGAGCTTACTCCAATTGTGGTCTAATCAAAATAAGTTATTTAATAAATAAAAAAAAAATTATCAATTTCATAACCTTTGAAATATCACTTTGTTCTATAGTCATGCTCATTTGCCTCAGTTGTGAACAATTATTGTTGAAACATAAAAAACCTTGTTGACAAAGGCTTGGCTCCAATACAGAGCTGGCCCATAAAACTGAACTGTGAGGCGCGCTCATCATGGCATCCCATAAAATCCAATACATTCCCACAACGCAGCACTTCTCCTTTTGATCCCATCAGACCACCCTGTACACACACAGCAATCATTGTGGTGACCATTAGCTTTTCACCAGGACATAGGTGGAGACTCGCACTCATTGTTTACTCCTCCACAATAAACCTCCAGCACGGCGTCTTGGCAACAGACACCAGTACTTTGGAAGTGAATGGCTTTCCATTTCCCACTACAATCTGTGTTCAACCATTAAGCCAGAAGGAATCGCAGAGAGATAGATAAACAAACACAGGACGGGCAGCCGTGTGAATGAGGATTGCACAAGTTAAAATTGCTATTTCAGCCTTCAGAAGAAGCAATGTTGACATCAAAATATTAGCTAAAGGACGCATGTTTTGGTTTCAAGTTATGAAGGCAAAATGGCTGAAGAAGCAGGCCGGGAACAAGGAGGTCTCTAAAAATTCCACGTGTAAAAATTCCTTACTAAGATCATTATGTCACAATGCCTGCTGTCCCAGTTTGAATACTTTGTGTGCCATCATGACATCTTGAAATTTATGATAGCAATCCCTGGAGGTGAAAAAATATTTCCGTTTAGAAAAGACAATGCAGTCGATCCTGTTCTTGCACGCCTACTGGCAAACCCATCCATAAACATCAACACAGAGTTGATGACAGAGTTTTAAATAGGTGTAAAATGTGATGTCCACCTTTCAAACCCGTCAAGTCCAGCACTAAACCAATGGGCAGGAAGGACTACACGAGAGTAATCAGCCCTAAGAGTAATGATTAACCAAAACTGTGAATGATTCAAGTTATGCCAGAAAAAATACAAAGCAAAGAAACACACAAAGTCAACACCTTGAAGACATGAATGTGGTATCCTCAGACTGCTTGTGAAATGTTTGTAATTATCATGATAAGAGCATTTTGAAGGCTGTCTGCTATAAAGCTCTGCCGGGTCAAGGTTGATGCCTTCATTCAAGAAGATTTAAGGTCACGAGTTACACAAATAGGTTTGGTTTCATCTTGCCAAATTTAGGCAAATACTACTTACAGATTAAAGTTTTTCCATCATCGTTCAGTTCACCCAAATCAAAAAGTGTGCCTTGCATTTCTGTTCAACCCTTTTGTGTCAGTAGTTCACACCACCTTTCTCAATAAGGTGGCGTGAACTACGAATTTATACAACTTGTATGTATTCAAGTTGTATGAATTCATAAAATTCATACAACTTGTATGATTTTTTTCTACCAGCACATACCAGATTTTCTTGGTAAAATACCTCAAGCTCAGTCAGATATGATGGGGAGTCTGTGAACATCGGTTTTTAAATCTCGACACCGATTCCAAATCAGATACTGAATTTCTGAACGAGAATTGTGTTTTTTGCAGCCTACAGCAGGTTTTCTTGCAGCATTGTCCTGTATTAAGCTTAAATGTATCTTCTCACTAACTCTGACCAAGCATCTTTGCATCTTCACGCTTTCAAACGTGCCAAAATTTGAAAAGCAATTCAACATGTATGAACACTCTTGCGACTTTAGGCACTTGGTTTCTATTTGGCTGTGTTCTCTCACATCAGTGACAACACCTAAATCCACAATGGCAGAAAACAACAAATAAGGGGTGGATTTAGTCACATGCAGCTGCAAATGATCTAATCTCTATCAGCTCTTGTGAAAACAGTGGCAAGCCTAGACAGGGATCTAGAACGCAACTACAGTAACAGATTAAAAAAAGTCTTAATAGCAGCATGTAGAGTTTCATCTTGGAATTAATAAATAAGTGATCTTGATAACAGCCTTTGTTTCAAATCATGTAACCATATAAAATATGATTTTTTTTTTTACATGCACCTGATAAGAAAACATTAAAACCACCAAAGTCCACCAAAGTTTAGGTTGTACAGTGTATGGTCTCCAATATCCTCATTCTTTTCTGTATATGTATCAATTGCTCTGTGCTGTAAGTTACTATTATAAAACTGTAAACCTTTGGCAGTCATTGAGTTAATAAGTGTTCCCTTTATTATGTCATCTGAAAATAAACCTACAAGAAATTAAAATACAACAGCAATTTTAAGTCTTCTACCACTAATTAAGATAACACATGTAAAATGTGTCTGTCTCCATTTTTTTTCCTAGTCGCCACCACTGCAGGAGAAAAGGTTTATTAGGGTTTGGCTCTAATCCAGTGGCTGTGAACAAGCAGGTACTATGAGTTTAATCTCCAAACTGGGCATGTGTGTTTCAGATGGGGGTAGGCTGACCTGTCTGTGTCCTTTCCTTTTGAGCTTAAAATTTGCCGCCACAAATAAGAAGCAGCAAAGAGAAGATTTTAAATTAAAACGAGAAGAAAAGACAGGCTCAGATGTTCAACTTCAAGTTTTTACCTTTCAAACGTGTTATTTTTTACTTTTTATTTTTTGGCAATGTGCATTAGACCCAAGGCAACAGTTATTTCAGTTTCTTGAAAAAATGTCTCCCTTACACTTCACTTTGCACTGATGAAGGGAAATATGTCATTGGCTGTATGCAATAATTAAACTGACACATATATATATATATATATATATATATATATATATATATATATATATAAAATTCTATAAATTTCTAAAGTTTTTACTTTTCTACCAGAATTACTTGCATAGCCTACTTTTTGATGATTTTCTAATTGACCGAGATCCACCTGCATGTGTGGCATATGAGATCTGATCACCATGGGGGTTTTCAGTGTAATCTCAGTTATATGCAAGAGGGTGAAAGCTAAGTCAACTGTCAAGAGTAGTAAAACATAGAAGGTCAACACAGACTTTTAAATGTCATTTTGACATTTAAAAGTCACACTTTAAATTGATTAGTCAGCTCACCACTACTCTTTACCTTTGCGCTTTCAAACGGAATTGGTGTTATCGCGGCTATCAACACAACAAAACAACGCCACCAAACCCCACTGAGAGAGAAAGTTGGCGCTTACGGAGGCATTGAAACTTTCTCCAAGCTCCCCTACCTGCTCGTCGTGGTCACCTGTGGCGGAAGAAGCCATGTTGAAGAAGAAGGCGCGTTGCTGTTGCGGCTGCTCTCAGGTGAGTTAGATCCCAAACACAGTAAAATATCCGCAGTGAAAACGCATACGAGGGTCAAACATCTGAGGAAGACCCGCTCTGGGGAAGTATGTGGCAGACTGGAGCCAAGTGTTCCAGGAACAGCGGAGTTCTGTGCTCCAGGTGAAACCCCCGGGTGGGGGTGGGGTGGGAGGGGGGGTGTACTGCTGCTGCCGCTGCCTGGAGGACCGACTGCAACAGAAACGTAGTGGAAAGCAGCCGCTGGGGGGCGCTGTTGCTTGCTTCTTTGAGTCAAATGACATTTAGGCTGAAATGGGTATTTTAGGACTGCACATTTTAAAGTTAAATTATATAGATTGCTAATTAGTTGATTAGTGCAAAACACTGAATGGAATCAACCCATTAACTTCAATGTTGGATACATAATTTAGTCATTTAATGAAAAATGTGTTCTATATTTCAGTTTTCCACATTTGCATTAATCATGTGTCTTTTCATTTCACAAACCAGGACTTTATTTCAACCATAGCCTAAAAATCTACCTAAGAAAAGCTAAACTTGGTAGGGTGGTGGTAATTTTAGGTTTATTTAGGTTTGCAGTAATTCTTATTTAATGGTGAATTATTCCTGGTTTTCTGTCTGAAGTACCCCCCACAAGACCAAGAACTAGTTCTGAGAATTTCTTGGTTGAACTAGTTTAAGATTTGAACATATTTGTCACCTGAGCCATCTGTATGATGGACTCATACTGATTGAAAGTTGAGTAGAAGGAAAGGAAAAGGCATCTGAAAAGGGAAAACAAATACATTGGAATAAATTCATTTCACTCAGTCTACCTTTAATTAATCTGAAGTGTGGAGTACATGGAGGTGTCAAAATGAGTGCTTATGATTGAATTAAACTAATAAAAGCTGAATGTTGAAAGCAAAGTATGAATGTAAACTGTTCAAGTCCAAATATCAAACCTATAAATATAAAATTTCAATAGTTTAACTGCAAGTGTCCACACCCTTGTTATACCTTGTTGAAACATATTTGGCTTTGGTTTCTGCAGTCTTTGGCAGGCTTCTCCAAACAAGACATAAGTTCTCTAGATTTAATTATGAGGACATGTCCAGAACAGACCTCAGGCAATTCTAATTTTCTGATGTTGCCACATTTACTCCCATGCCACGAGTAAATTTATACAGTGTTTGAATTTCAACACATGAGGGCAGTGCTGACTTGTATATATTTAACACGAACGTTTGCATTTGAATGAGATTCTAAACATTTCACAAGGCTCCATATCCAGACATTTGAAGTCCACCTTTAAAAGTACAGCAAAAAGTAAAAGGTTTTGAGAGCCGGAATACAAAAACTATCAGATTCAAACATTTTACTAAAAATAAAAAAAAACCTGAACACAAGACCAAGCTGGAATTCCCATGCATTTAAAACTGTATGAAATTAAATAGCTACGTAGGTAATCAGAATCCGTTTTGCAAATTGCCTTAAGGTTTGATCTACTTTATCTGGTGCTATTCATTGGTGACTGAATGGAATGTTGCTGTAAAACACAAAGACCGTTTTCTGTTTCTGAGGGTTAATTTATTGGAGTTCAGCATAAAGTTTGTCAATTTGTGGCTGGAACAGCTCTTTGAGCTCAGCCCTCTTCGCCTTCAGCGTCGGAGTCAACAGGCCGTTCTCGATGGTGAAGAGCTCAGGGTGGAGATACAAGTCTTTCACCTGCAGCAGAGAAGAAAGAAAGGCAAATATGATTAAGCTCCTTTGAATCCAATAACCAGATGAGTTTCAAAACTAAAGCAGTTAGACTTTTCAGCTTTATGGAGCATGACAAAATACTTTAGACTGGTGGCAACTTAAACATAGAATCTGCTGGGGCAAAAATGCTTTACCTGCTCAAATGACTTCAGACCTGCTTCTCTTCCTAGTTTGCTCATATCTGAGAGTATGGCCTTTTTAACTTCCTGAGAATAAATAAAGCACAATTTAAATCAGTTAAACATCTCAGTCCACACTGCTCTGCTTCCAGTAAATGTAATTTCCAGACATTGCACTTTGAGTTATACAGCATGCCAACTTTTCCAACTGGCAGCTTTTAGTGTTGTTAATCACATTTCCTGCAGATTCTTGACTTTGGACATTCGTCTAAAACACTAGAGAATAAACTTGCACATTACAGGAAACCTACTGTGCTCTTGCAGAGTTCTTCAATGGAGCCTTGGATGCCAAGACTTTTTGCAAAACCTGGCAGGACATCAGCATCAGGTACCACAATGGCAACCAGACTCGACTACACAGATGGGGGAAAAAAAGAAACAAAGACATTAATTGTTAAGATTAAGCAGCTGGAAAGGTAGAGAGGAAAAAGAAAGGATCAAGTTACCTGCAGACTGTCTCCATGCACAAACACTTGGGCCACAGGGCCGCAGCGGACATACACATTCTCGATCTTCTCAGGGGCGATGTACTCTCCTTGAGCCAGCTTGAAGATGTTCTTTTTACGGTCAATAATCTTCAAGACTCCACTCTGTCGCAAAACTATTTTAGAACTTGGAGAGCTTCATAACTCGGTAACAATTTTACAAATAAAACAAGGGGCTACTTTTTTGGAACTCTTCTTCGTGGCCTTTGAGCCAGGCCATAACAACCGTGCATAATTTTCCTTTTATACGATTATGTTTCACTTTTTGTTGGTCTATCACATAAAATTTTTGTGATTTTTAAGAAGACAGTATTTGGAAATCTGCATTCAGATTGTGGGCAATGTTAAGCCAATTATAACTTTTTTTTTTTTACAAAACGAGTGAAAAGAATGTGCATCTTACCGGAAGCCATTTACCAATATCACCAGTGTGAAGCCAGCCATCCTTGTCCAGGGCCTCTGCAGTCTTTTCTGGGTCTTTCAAGTAGCCCTTAAATACATTTGTGCCCTTAATGCACACCTATATAAAAATAAAGTAAAAATCACAAGACAAATAAAATGCTGTAATGTTTAAGCGGTTTTCAGTGTTTTACATTTTAAATTCAAGACCATCACTAAAACATAAGCAATACTCATTTTCCATTAGTTTTATGTGAAACTAAGAGATGCAACTTTCATTTATGGGTCCAAAGGACTGTTCCGACTCCTACACAAGAATCTCTCCGAACTGTTTTAATTCAGGCTCCTTCTGGTGCAAGACTTTAATATCCCCAGATATAAACAGATTTCAGATTAACCAACCTCTCCTTCACCGTTTGAAGCAAAGTAGTTCATCTCTTCCACATCAACCAACTTCACAAAATTGCAAGGCAGAGGCACACCAACATGACCTGAAGTTAATACATAAATAGTGATTAGGCTTGTTTTTCCTTTTGGAACCCACTTGGCATTTCATGCCTGATCAAATGTGGAGCATTTGTTAACTTTACAAGTAAAATGTTTCATATTTAAACAAGTCTGTCATAAACCCAAAGGCGGTTTCACTGCTGTTGTTACAGTTTGCTTAGCGACGTACCAGCAGTGGCATCTCCTGGAAAGGTGAAAGTGCAGGCAGCTGCACACTCCGTCTGACCGTATCCTTCAAAGATCTGTGAGAACCAGAGAGCAGCAGAAACATCTGAGCAGGAACCAGCATCAGGGTTGTGCAATTGTTCCTCCTAAACACCAACATTATTGCATCTGTGTCCATTTACGGCAAGCTCCTTTGAGATGAAAATACTTCAAACCCTCAGGATTTATTTACAAATGTTTTAAAGTGAATCTACAGAGAAGCCAACTCTGAGAGGGTGGCATATTTTGAAGTAAAAGGTTTGATTTTTTTTTCAATATCGTTTATTTATGCTTCTATGGTAAATGAATGCAGCATGTTGATGGTCAATTCAAATGTAAAAGAAACTTGCATGTGTATTGTAGACATGTCACGAGACCAAACAAATAAGACTTGAGTTGTTGCAAATCTCTGTTCTTATACACTTGTAGTAAAACAAACTTTGTGGTTATTGGTCACGAAAAAGTGTGGTTCCTTAAAGAGGACCAACAAAAACAGAATGTTTCAGAGTAGTAAAAAAAAAGTCTCATGTAACAGAATGAGGCATTTATCTTTGCAGGGAAAACCTAAATCTAATCAAGATTCTGTTTACAGAGGATTAAAGGTTTATTACCTGGCAGCCTAGAGCAGCCCTGAGGAAGCTGAGAACAGATGGTGATATGGGTGCAGCGCCAGTCGCCATCATCCTCACACGGCCCCCCAGAGACTCCTGAATTAGGGATGAGAACATTTAGAACCACCATGTACTTTTAAAAGCACATTACAAAACAGAACAAAAAACTGCTACTGAGCAAATCTTACATAAAAGTATGATACAAAATTAAACAATCTGAAAAAAATATATGAAGTGAATAACCAATCAACTGTGTCTCAGGATTGGCACTTTAACATCTAAAAAGATCACTGGGAACTTTTCTAGAGTACAGAAAGTTGCAGAAAAACTGACAGGTACACCAGGCGTAGCTCTAGATTGCCCAATTATTTAATGGTAAAGTCATAATATACAACTTGTGAAAAAGCTCAACAATGGCAAAACATAGCAGTCGCAAGATTTTGAACTAACTGAAGCCATCAAGAAACAGGTTTTGTCAATACAAACATAAAAATAAGAGAAGAGATTTACAATAATCCAGCTGAGCTAGAATAAATGCTTTGATGCTTCTTTAAAAATATCTGGTAGAAAAAAGTTTTAGATAGAAGCCTCGACTGAAAAAAAAAGGTGTTCCAGGACTTTGCTCATGAATGCAGCACAAAGCTGATTGACGTATAGAGATCAGGGTCTCATCTGATGTAATGCAGCCACTATTACAAAGTTTATGGGCAAGAAAGGAGCAAAAACAAAGCCTAAGAACACAAGAACAAGATTTTGGAAACAAGCAGTTGATTTACAGTATAGCTACAGCTCTTCCACATCAGAAGTAGTGAGTGAGTTAAGGTGGTTTGGCTCAGGATGCCATCTAGACTTCCTCCTTTAATAGTTTTCCAAGCAAGTTCCACTGGGTGGAGACCCCAGCACAGACCCTCCCTTGTAAATCAAGATTTTGTTGTTTCAAGCAAATATACATTACAAAAAAATAACCCACCAAAAAAAAAACAAAAAACAGGTGTGTAAAACACCTGGGGTGTTACTGCCATTTCCAAGTAAAGTGTCAGACCCAATAACCTTAACTTCCTGCAGAAAATGTTCTTTATTACATCAGAACTACAAAAGGTTGCAAATGATTAAGTAAAAATGAAGTTACCTGGACTTTGTGGAAAATGAGTTTGTCCCATATGCTGTTTTTCCTGATGATGCCATCCTTCACCTCAGCGTACTTCCTTTCTGCTGCAAAGTTCAGCAGCCACTTCTTAA
The DNA here is from genome assembly GCA_903067075.1 of Micropoecilia bifurca. Lineage (NCBI taxonomy): Eukaryota > Metazoa > Chordata > Actinopteri > Cyprinodontiformes > Poeciliidae > Micropoecilia > Micropoecilia bifurca. Next base: position 31,152 of record CAEGAF010110322.1, on the reverse strand, counting down.
AGGGAGATGTGGCCCCACTCTGAACCTGGTTATAAAAAAGATGCAATTTAAAAAAAAATAAAAAATTTAAGCCAAATTACTGTAGCAAAAGTTTAATATATTTAAGGAAAAAAAAAAACATCTGGTTTACCCACTTTGTCATAGATTCGATTGAGGAGTCTAGGCACCGCCGGGAAAACTGTGGGCTGCAGAGTTTTCATGTCGTCCAGCAGCAGTCGAATGTCCCCCTGGAAGAACCCCACCCTGGCCCCTGCACCATAGATCACCGTCTGAAATGTTTCCGAAAACAAGATGCAAGACACCCTCAGATGTTCTGAACACTGGATCGCACCAAGACCTTTTTTCCCCCTTACCTGTACAATCCTCTCAAACATGTGTGCTAAAGGCAGAAAGGAAATGGTGACATCCTCAGGAGTTGGAACTAAGGAAGACTGAATAAAAGGTATGATTTACTAGATGAAAAAGGCATAAAAACATTTTATTAGTAAAGGTCCAGTTTTGTTCTCATGTACCTCAAAGGTTTTGAGGACACCTGCAGCATCAGCAACCACATTCTCATGCGTCAACATAGCCCCTTTTGGGTTTCCTTTTGAAAGAAAAGGGGGGAAAGTGCTGAATTAAAATTCAGCACTAAAGCAGTTATATTTCAAATAATTCTAAACATAAAATCAGGCCAGAGTAACTCGGCCATGTTTCCTGCTAATTTGAATATCCTGAAAACCAGATGATCACCTGTAGTGCCGCTGGTGAAGCAAACAACGCCGAGGTCCTCTGGCTTCGGCAGCTGTTGGAACATGAAATCAGCACCTCAGGATCGGCTGCATATTATTGGATTAAAAAAAATAATCTAGAAGCATTCATAACTTACTACTGGCGTTTGAAGGTTATTTTTTCCCAGTGCCTGGAGTCGCCAGAAAACAAAACATCTTTACTTACTGATTTTTTTTTATGTTTACATTTAACTTGGTTTGGTGTTTGAAGTGCATCATTACCTCCAAATCCTCCATGGACACCATGTCCACACCGCACTTCTTTCCTCGCTCAATCAACTCTGGGTTGAATGAGTCCATGAGCACAACAGTTTTGAGAACTGGAGTTTGGCCTTTTTCGTGGTTCAGAAGCAGCGTTTCTGCCTTCTTCTGGTTGTCACAGAGCACCGTAGAGATCCCAGCTTATAGGAAATAAAAAACTTTCCATCAGCAAATTTACAAAGTCGTGTAAATGAGATTAAAAGTCACTTGACAGACTCCTGTGGGAGCACAGTTACTGGACATCTTGTTGTTTCTGCAATTAGCAGCATTAGAGAGCAAAGTAAAGCTCCAATTACCTTGGTTGATAATGAAGACGAGAGCCTCAGGACCCAGAGTGTCGTACAGGGGGACGACTACCATGGAGTACGTGTAACACGCCATCTCACCAATAATCCACTGTGAGATGATTTAGTAAAGAGACAGCAGAAGTTAAAAGATGTTCATACAAAAGAGCAAAAACAAAAATCTCTTAAGCCTCCATTTACCTCAGGTCTGTTCTGAGCAAAGATGCCGATGAATGTTGCAGAATTGGGCTTCAAACCTTTGTGAAGGAGTCCTGACCCCAGATACTGTGCCCTGTCAGACACCTTCAGAGAACAGGGGAAGTCAGATTGGAGAGAAAACACCATCAATTTTTCAAAAACTTGTTAAAAAAAAAAGATTAAGAGGGAAAACAGCATGTTTTTTTTTTTAAAGTAGTTTTAAAAACTCTAAGAAGAGTATGACAAAGAAAGTGAGGCCAGGTTTAGGAAGCATGAAACAAAGTTCCACTTTAAACTGCAAAAATACAACTATTGTATGAAAAGTTAAAGCTCTCTCCTTAAAATTTTAAGAAAAAGTTCATTCAACACATTTCCTCATCGTCTGTGGCCTCATCTCTTCACTCATGCTACAGTGCTGATGGGATCAGATGCTTTTTTTAATTACTTTTTTACCCAGAAAGGTCCAGAATAGTGATTTCACACATTACCTGCACCGTTTAACCATAATGTTTCTAAATCATTGCCACTCTGTACTGTACCTGTTTGTACTTCAGCCACTGGTAAGGCTTCCCAGGCTTTCTGTAGCCCAAACACGGTCCGTTACCTGGAAAATAAAATGGTTCTGATGTCATGTCCTGCACCAGTGGTTTGACTGAACTTTAACTATACAGCAGCTTTTTTGCCAGATCATATGACATAAATAATCATTTTTTTGTCTAATAGTTCCAGTTTAAACTAGCTTGAAATTTCAGATTTTTAAACATACTCATTTTAAAACTTTTTTTGGCTTATGATATAAGATCTAAGCTGATTTTACATGGTTTTAAACAATTTCAATACCTGAAACCTTAGTGCCCCTTTGAAAGACCTCATACAGGGTTTTTGCATCATTGTAGCGATACGACATCAGGTTGTTGTTGTCCTCCAACATGGCTGTTTTTCTTGCACCATCCTGAAAACAAAAGGAAAAAAAAGTTAAAGTGTGCTCAAAAGAAGGGAAAAAAAGTTTAAAGGTGCTTAAGGGAAGTGTCAGGTCATTACCAGGCCTCTTCAGTCTATGAATTTATAAAACGTGAGCAAAAACTTTCTCCAGAGCTCACCTTGACCCCCAGAGTCTGGCGGTTGAGGTCAGCTGGGCTGCGGACCGGACTGGGCCGGGCGTTGAGGTAAAACAGGGTCGCAACGCCGACCGCGATCAGAGAGATGACCACTGCGGTCGGAAGAGGTGAGAACAGCAACTGGAAGATGACGTCCATGATGCTGGGTCAGCTGGGACAGGAAACCAGAACAAATGCTGAGTTTATCAAAAATGTCAAGATTTGGACGTGTGACCAGAAACAACATATTTAAAATGGTAGCACAAAATTCACAGTGCAAGTACACTGCCAGGTTTTCTTGATGCAAAACCCTTTTTAATCCCACACACTACTTCTGAAAAATGGATAGCTACCTGATGGCATAGATATAATCCCTCTCCCCCTTAATTATTCAATCTTTCCGCACCCCAAATCTCCACTTCTCCATTGTGTCTCAAAGTTCTTCAAATCATCCACAAAACAACCGCTGTCCATAGACCTCTTCAGGTGAGCCCACAAGATTTGCTGTCAGATTCAGCTCTTAATTGCAAAACCTCACTGTGTTGATTTTGGATGCATGCGAATAGGGGACATAGCTAGTCCCCAATTCACAGCCACCTACACTGTGTCATAATAAAGAATCCAGCAAAAATAATTTTATTTCATTGTAAAAATCCATCACACGTGAAGTGATTGAAAGAATTAGGAAGCAAAACAGCCCTGTCAGAGATTACCCCAAGATTTTTCTTGAATTCCAACAATTCGGCAGAATTTTTAAGGCTCCATGTCACACTATACGAGGGAAAGTATTGAAATTGGCAGAGGCGCAAAGACGGTTTCTTCAATATCTCCAGGTCAAAGTTAACATAAATTGTGCAGCAGTTTTTCTCAAACCTTTAGAGATAAGATGCACCGCACATTACAGTGCATGCAAGATAGTTTGACTAGGTATAGTTTGCATGCATTTCTAACGAGGAAAGCAAGGTACATGTACAGTGGAAGGAGAAGCTTGCTTGACTTCACTTTTCTTGTTAATTTGCACCAACACACCATTTTTTTTCTTATTTCTGAAGGCCAACATCAATTGTTGGATGAGGCTTTTACTTTGCACATGAACGCTTCTGACAGTTGTTTTGTGTCCATTTGATCAAACTTATTCTCTTTAAAAAACTCTTTACTACTGTTCCCGAGTTTGAGAAACAAAGATTCCAATGTGTTTATACTCAATCATTGAAAACGGCAATTAATTCTATTCTAAAGTCGTAGAGTCCAAACTCGACATTTTCTTGTGATACAAGAGATCAGAGTGACAGTGCCCTAGTCACATGACAGTCATTTTTATACTCAACAAATTAGAGAAAGAATATAAGCCCAACAAAAATAGTTTGATAAATGCAAAAGCCTTTTTGAGTTCAGACATAATCTTAGAGCCAGTGCTTACCTGCTGGTAGCCGTCTCAGGTGTGTGGTGAGTGTACAAATCCTGTTCCTCTGCTCTAGGAAGGAAACACATCAAGGACAAGAGCTGATAAAACAGTTCATAGATTGACTTAGGATCTTTGAACTTTGGCCAGCATATTACTTCCACTGATAAAAGACAACACAGCCATCGACATATTCTTGGTTTGTAGGTCATAGTATTAAAGTCACACAATAGATTAAGATACTTCAGAGGGTTCTTGCCACCCAACTTTTCTGATTTTAATCCAGAAAGATAAAACATGTTATCAGTGGCAATGACAGAGAGGGTGGAAAAAAAATGTATATCAAGGTGTTGCTCCTGATGAAAGGTCAGTGTGCTTATCTGCAAGTTAACATGTTCAAAGGACAAATATTTAAAATACACAAAAGACAAAAACAACCAAATATTTAGGAACATATCCATGTCATTTATGATTCACAACCACGAGGGAACATGCAACCACTTTTACCGAGATGCACAGCTTCATAACGATTCTTATTAATGTTCAAGCTCACTTAATCAAACTATCCTCTGCATATATCAATCAGACGGTTATCTGAAAGGTGAAAGAGCACATCTGCAATTAGACTAGAGCGGGCATAGTCTAAAGTCAAGCCGCAAGGGCCGGTATCCTGCACCTTTTGGCTTTGTCCCTGGTTCAACACACCTGAATCAAATGATGGGTCATCACCCACCTGCAAATGAGGTAGTTGCACCTTTGAGTAAGCTAGGTCTAGAGCAGAGACCCATGAATTAAAGTAAAAAAAATAATTAAAAAAAACATCCAAAATTTACTGGACTGAAGCCACAGAACAAACATGAGTAAAAACAAATCTGAACCAGTTCAAGTTGGTCAGTACTAAAGCTCAATATTATAACAGCAAAAAAAAAAAAACAAGCTAGGGGATAAGCTAATAAACATCTGACCTGTGTACTAATTTAGAAAAGCAGGTGCACAGTACTGATCCTCTGTGTATGTGTTTTTTTTATAAGTTGGTTTCTCTTGAGAGTCAAATGACACGAGAAGTTACCTGGTGGAATAAGCATTAGCAGCAGCAGGTTGGGATCAGGCTGAGCAGGGATCTCTTGAGGAACAAATGGCCGAAGGCAGCAACACCACAGATGTACAGCCTGAAGTCATTAGCGCCTCAAACTGCACACAGGTGTGACACTCCTCAGCACCTGGCCAAGGCTCAACCTGCCACCTCTGCTCTCTGCAGATAACACACCCAGGAGACCTGCAACAACTCTCACCTTGTTTGCTGAATTTACTTGAGTGTTTTTTTTTATTTTCTTTTATCTGTTCACAATCTTTCATAAATATGTCCCTCATAGCTTTTATTCATTTTTGTGTATCCTTAGCTTGGAATGACAGTTTGTCCTTTAAGACAATCATGGCCTCTCCGAATTGATTTATGGGAGTCAGGGAAAGCTAAAGATAAAATCACGGCACCTTTGGAGTGACCTCCTGTTGTTAAGCCATAATATGAACATTAAGTCCTTTAAATGTCTTTCAGTGATATTTGAAGAGGTAAAACTAAATCATCTTGTAATAAAACTGATATGGGATGTGAGGAATGAGGCAGAATAACTAGTATTAAGGGGACGATCTGTGCAAAGGCTGAAAATAATCTCAACAATTATATTAACTGCATTCAATTTTGAAAGACATTCAAAGGAAAACAAAAACATGGTTTCAAATAAATCTACAGTCAGACACTATTTGCATAATGGAAGACGAAAGGTTTCCATTAAAGAAACACTGCTCTTACTTTGGGGATGTAGGGATGATTATTTCCTCCATGTAGCCCTTCTTTGTTTAAAACATAACAGACAATTCACCTAAGTTCATAGGGCATTCATGCTAGTTGTTTAGTAGAAACTGTGCAAAAACAATACTTCTAAGGACATCTTTGCTTCCTGACTCATTGAAATAATGTTTCCTGTGTAGAACGAAGACTATTAACATTATAAAAAGCTGCAAAAGTACAGCAGCTGTTTCTGGATTTCCAAACGGATTTTACATGGAGTTTCCCAGATCTCCCACTGCATGCATGGATTTTTCCCTCGGTAGTCCAGAAACAGAAAGGTTAGACTAATTTCTCTTGGCAAACATGGGGAAGAACAGGACTTGTTTGAGTCACACTAACATCCAACTTAATCCTTCTGCACCTCCTGGTTCTATTTGTCTTAAGAGTTCCTGTCTTTATCACATTTCTTTTTTTTTTTAATTTTCAGTCCTTTCAATGCAAATGTGTTGCTCAGTATTATTCAAAAGTGAAATCATCTCAGAAAAGTTTGTTTAAAAAGTGAAACTCAGACATCACCTAAATTCTTTGCACACGGAATAACATATTTTATGTCATAATTATGGCTTACAGCAACTGAAAACCTAAAATGCAGAAAATCATAACATTATGTACAATAAATAAAGAAGAAAGGACCAAGGGTTATAACTGCTGCTTGTGTACCTTTTTAAAAAATGCACTTTATCCTTCCACTTGACTTTCCATTAAGGTCAAAGGTTAAAATATCCATATTTTAGATGGACTTATTGAATTGAATTAATTTAGAATTATATTCTATTCTACTGAGATGCACCTGTATTCCATCCCATCTTCTCATTGCTCCTTTCAAATTTTCACGCATTTCCATCTCAGTGTTTTATCCATCACACCTTCCTACAGCAACGTCTCTCTCTGACCAATCAGTGCAAGATCTTTTCTCAACAAAAACATACCGTCCCAAGTTCTGTACCTCCTACTCTCCTCCACCTATTTACATTTTCTCCTCCCTACCCAACTGTCCAGCATCACCAAGGTAGTTGAGTATTTAAGCCTTGTTCGTCCAGAAACTAACAGGATGAGAGCAGGTACTCGTTTTCTCCAGCATGAGCCACGTATTGTTGCTCCACCTCACACTTTTTACAACCGCTGTCGCCATGATCATCCATAACAGCAGCAGCAGCAATGGTACTCCAAATCACAAGCTGCTCATTGCCTTCCAGGCTCCCTGGAACGTGTCCTTCCCCTTCAGTGCTCGCCGGCTGGGCTCGGCCATACAGATAGCCGTGGAGAAGGTGAACAAAAACCCATCCTTCCTGGGCAACTACAGTCTGGATTTTGTGTACAAGGACACTGACTGCAATCCCAAAGAGTCTCTGGGAGGATTCATCCACCAAGTGTGGAGGGAGAACGTGACTGCTCTGTTTGGTCCGGCGTGTCCTGAGGAGGCAGAGGTACGGTTCGGATCATATTTGTGCCCATTTTCTTTGTGGGTTTACAAGGGATGAATTCATGTTAGGTTTGTAGCGTGAGATGTTTCCTGTAAAAGTGGATGAAATGTGTTTAAGTGGTTTAAACATGTTTAGGTTTCAAAAATACGTTTTGCATTCTGAGGCATCCACTTAATCTAAAAACAAAGCTTCTGTTTATTGACTTCAGCTTATTTTTAGATATTTTCTTTAATATTTTTTCACGCATTCTTGTTAAGTTAGATGGGAAGAAAAGCAAACTATATTTGGGTCATTCTGCAGGTGTGACCTTATTTTTTCCCCTAATGTTACCTATAAAATCAAACCCCAGTAGATGTTTCTAAAAATATATTTTTACATACTAAAGTGTTTATTGGGTTAAGGAAATTGCAGAGATGGTAATGATGTCTTATTCTTTATATTTTATAAATTCAAATGGATGTAAAATTCACTAGATCTAGTGATGTGATTTGCATCAAAAAATACAATATATTTCAATGTAAAGCGTGCATAATAATAATCAATTATTTATTGCATTTTCCTCAAACAATAAACAAAATCAATATATTAAACATATCCTTAATTTATAAATTAACTGAATCCTATTTTTTGGTGGGATTACTTTTTCCTGTTAAGTTTACACCAGCTCTGTCCATAAAATATTAAGAAACATTAATTGAAAAATGCAAATCATCTTTCAGCAATGCTTGGACACAGCAACAGCACTGTAAGTGAGAAATAAAAAGAAAAAAATCATGGCTTCTCTGTTTACTCCGGTTATGTCAAATGTAACAACATTAATACTGGACTTCACAAAAAGGTCTAAGTGCATGTAATTGCCATTGTTGAGCCTGAGGAAGGATTTAGCACAACATTAGGAAATAATTAATCACAATTGTATGTTAATTGGAGGATTTCTCAACCTGCTGCAATGAATTAATTAAACTTTGATCATTTCAGGTCACCGGTCTCATCGCGTCAACATGGCACATCCCCATGTTTGGCTACGTGGGCCAGTCTTCCAAACTGGAGGACGGCGAGATGTATGACTCATATATAAAAATCATGCCTCCTTTTAAACGGAGCTCAGAGGTTCTGGTGAAGACCCTGGAGTTCTTCGGGTGGAGTCACGTGGCGATGATTGGAGGGGGGTTGAAGACAAACACCTGGGACAAAGTGGACGCTTTGTGGAAAACGGTGGAGAATCCCCTCAGAACGCACTTCAAATTGACTGCAGAACTGAAATTTGACACCAGTGACCCTGATCTCCTTTATCAGAACATCAAGTACATCTCGACTGTCGCCAGAGGTAAGGGGAGGTGTTCACCGAAACATGCACAACCTTGAACTGACACACATGCATGCATACTTGCATGCATGTGTGTCAGTTGCATGCATGCAACCGTGTGTCGGTTGATTAAAGGCTATTTAATCAACCGATTAATTATGTTTTTGGACTGTGGGAGGGAACCAGAGTACCTGAAGAAAGTCCGTCCATACATGCATTTAGAGAACATGCAAAAACTCCCAGGCTGGGATTCAAACCCAGGTCCTTGTTGCTGCAAGGCCACAGTGCTGCCAACTGTACCACCATGAGCCGTCTCAGTGAGCAGCTGTGTCCAGTTAATAGCAAACCTGACTCCATGCTTAAAAAGCAGGCAGGAAACCAACCACCTAAATCAACTCTGCCATTCCAGATACGAAAACAGAATCAAAACTTTTCCAGAAGCTTGTTTATGTCAACCATTCATACATATCTGCTAGAGACATTTGTCCAAATAAAAACATGGTTATATTAACATACTTGAGTTTGTATGAATAACTGCTACAGTGTTAGTGTACAAAAATAAAAAAATAATAAAATGAAACAACATATTTAAACTTGTGCTCCTACATTCATTGACACGAACACCTGACAAATGTTGGCTAATTAATCCAAATGGAAAAATGACGAGTTCAAATGGACCTAAAATAATCACACCGGTGTTGAGTGGCCATAAATGTCTGACCATCATATCGACTACATTTTCATTCTACACCTCTATTTATATTTTGTGTGTGTGTCTTTTAAATATAGCTCTACATTTGTTGTTGTTCCTCTACAATAAAACTTTTCAAAATCTGTTCTCTAGTTATTGTGGTGCTAACAAACAGAGAGGACTCCATGGCTCTGCTGCTGGAGGCAGAGCGTCAGGGTCTGATGAATGGTGACTACGTGTTCTTCCTGATGCAGCATTTTGAGGTCAGTGAAGGAAAACAAATCAACAGTCGGCCATATATTCAACTGTCCAGACAGCAGAGAAAGCTGCGCAGCAAAGGGAGGCAGACTTCCCCGACCTTGTTTGAAAATATCACCGGGTAAAAGAGAAACGGTGGAAGGAACCTCAAAGTTCAGTTTATCATAGAGGTCAGATAGACAGGAACATTGTGGTTTTTTCTGCATTTGATCTATTCACCCACTGCAGTAGCGTCATGTTCGACTGTCCATCAAAGCTATATCACTTTTATTTAATTCAGTTTGTTTGTACGGCAACAACTTACAAGTCAAACAAATTCAAAAATCCAATTCACATCCAAAAATAGATGCATATAAGCAAACTCTCTTTGATCTTGTTTATATCTATCTATATGATATTAGTTTTTAAAGCAACGACACACAAGAAATTCAAATTAAGTTTTGTTATTTCAGTAGCTAAAACGTTTTCTATCTAAGGAAAACCAACCGATTGCACTATCTTACTTTTTCTTTCAGAAAAGAACACGTAGCTACAGTAGTTAATCAAGTTTTTAACACTGCAGACATCCATCATACACAGCATGCATGCAGCATAAATTCAAAGGAGAAGCTTTCCTTTAACTGGAAGAAACCTCCAGCAGAACCTGGCTCAGTGAGAGCAGCTCAGACTTAATCTAATCCAAGACAGACTGGTAGGGGTAACATGTTGTCCACATTTTTTCCGAAATTATGAAGTATTTTAATGCCACTAATAAATATCGGTATAGTATTAATAAAAGTAAATGAGATCCCCTGTCCAACTCATGTTCTGTGTTTCTTACTGTTTTCTCCTGAACAGGATAACTGGTGGAAAACTGCCCTGAGCAGCAGAGTAAGCCAGGACGAAACAAAAGCTTTTGACATGACGTTTGTTATCGGTCAGAAGTCCTACGAAGGATACGAGTACTACGATTTCTTCAAACAAGTTTTTCAAAGACTGAAAGGACATCCTTTTTGGAGTAACCTGACGTCTGAAAGTGAGGTGCGCCATAAACGGAGTTAGAAAAAAATCCTAAAGGACAATGCAACCAATCAAATATGACAGTATTTTCTTTTTCTTTTTTTTCTTTTTAATGAATCTCAGGTTAGCCCCTACTCAGCCTATCTCCACGATGCAGTACTTCTGTATGTGATAGGACTGAAGGAGGTTCTAAAAGAGGGAAAAGATCCTCATGACGGCCGACAGCTTCTGGAGAAACTGAAAATCAGAGATAAAATTCGATTTCACGGTATCTATAAATCCTGCTCACAGTCACAAACCCGGTGTTTCCTTGCGCTGTTTTACCAAAGGTTTTGTTTCACAACAGCCAGCTTCTTTTGCAATAGCCCTTAGTGGATTTCCCCTCCTGGTGTGGTAATAACTGTCTGCTGAATGTCTGCAGTCTTTCACAGGATTTTTTAATCTTCGCTAAACTCTTCAACTCTTGGGAGCAAATACTCACAATCTGTGGAAAGAAAGCAGAACAAGTAGTAGTAACATAATCTAACAAAAATACTGTGAGATGGCTTTTTTTTTATTATTTATTTGCAGGAGCCTCTGGACTGGTTCACTTTGATGAAGAGGGGGAGAGATGTATGGACTATTCTATTTATGACTTGCAGCGTGTAGAAGGCGGCAGCGTGTTTGTACCCATCCTGAATTTTGAAAGTCAAACCAAAAGTGTCAGGTGAAAAAAAAACAAACAAGCAAAAAAAATTATAATTTAAATGATTAACACATGATTTAAAGAAAACACATCGACATTAGGGGTTGTGACATGACGAATAGTGAAAACTCTAAGGTGTTGATACGTTTACGAAGCAGGGAATAATCAATATCATTTCAGTCTCAGTAACAGACTCGTTTCATCTCATGCAGACCGACATCTATGTTTGCTTCTGTTATTTGGCCAAAAGGAAAGCCACCGTCCGACATCCCTGAATGTGGCTTTAATGACGAGCTCTGCGAGTGGCTGACCAATGGTAAAGTGCAATTTACATATAAAAGAATAAAAAATAACTACATCAAATCTTTTTAGTACAGATTATTTACTGTGGTGATTTTCCCGAGACACAGAAATTGCCCTGCTGGCTGTCCTTGTGACCTTCCCCCTCATCGGTGTAGTGGCAGTTTTGTGGATCGGGGTCCTCATGCTTCAAAAGTTTCAGCTCCAGACGAGGCTGGATGACTCCAGCTGGTGGATAATCAACTACGGCGACATCACCATCATCAGGGAGCCCTCAGTGCGAGCGCTCAAATAGTTAAAGAATCAAAAAAAGATGCAGTGTCTCCTTGATTCTTGTTCAGTTTCCAGTTTGTTTGCTTGTCCACTTTTGCCCATTTTCTGTCGTATCTCCCCCCCAGAGAAACCAGGGAGTATCTCAGAGCTCTACAGGGAGTCACAGCGGGAGCAGCAGCTGTCAGAGCATATTCTCCAGCCATAGTTATGACCTGAGGGACAAAACTGGCAGAGAGCACATCTACACAACCATAGGCCTCTACCAGGTGAAACTTTCTTCTGTCGGGAAAATAAATGCGCATTGGAAAGTACATAACTATTTGACTATGATGAGCAAAAATCATCCACTTAAATTGAGTAATTCCTGAACAAACTGGCTTAGCAATTGCTTCTTACAAACAAAATTACTGGAAATTTTATGAGAGATTTTTCCAAGTTATTTAATCTCACAAAAAGGGAGTGTGTGTCTTTCTGTTGATATAACCTCTTTGTGTTAACACAGGGAAATCAAGTGGCCGTCAAGTACATCAAGAACCCCATAAACTGTAATTTCCAGAAGCCTTCAGTGATTGCAGAATTCAATCTGGTAAAGTTCCTCATGTTCTTTTGGATTTTTTTAATATATATATAGTACTTTGCATTAAGAGTAAATAGGTGAATTGATTTGAAATAAACTAATAAACTGAGAAATTCGTTTTAAGCAGTTCTTTACATGTGTCACACAAACAGGAAAGTAGTTAAGTTTACATGACAGATACTGTGTGCCTAACCATCTTAAATATTTTAAGATAGATGAAGGAAATGAAACATGAAAACCTGGTCCAGTTCTTTGGCGTGTGCATTGAGCCACCGAACATCTGTCTGGTCATTCAGTACTGCAAGAAAGGCAGCCTCAAGGCAAGTAGAAAATCTCTGTTTCTTCGTGTCACGCTACGTTTATAAGCAAAATAAAGAAAATCCTCCAACATAATTTTATTCTGTTTCTAAAGGATATTTTTGGGTCGTCAGATGTTGATTTGGAATGGATGTTTAAGCTTTCATTTGCATATGACATTGTCAATGTAAGTATGTTTATTATTGAAGGTTCTAAAGTGCTGCAAGCTTTGTATTATATTGCTAATACCGAGCGGTATTTATATCTTTGTCTTAAAAAAATATCTATTTTGTCATTCAGATTTATTTTTACTATTGAAATGTGTTTGTAATTCAGGGAATGGACTTCATTCACAACAGCACCCTTAAATTTCATGGAAATCTGAAGCCCAGTACATGTCTGGTGGACAGCAGACTACAAATCAAGCTTTCTGGTTTTGGATTATGGGAGTTTAAATATGGAGGAAAAAACAATCTCGGTCCAACGGAAAATCCTGATTATGAAGGTAAAGCTAACCTGAAATCAAATTTATGATATGATGGAGCATTATGTTGCACATGAGGATATATGAGTTTGTCTCAGATCTGTATTGGACAGCCCCCGAGCTCCTGAGACAGATCGGACTTCCATGTAATGGGACACCCAAAGGAGACATCTACAGCTTTGCAATCATTATGTGGGAGCTCATGTATAACTCTAAAGGAGGTCCGTACCAAGACATCAACCTGGACCCAAAAGGTTAGTTTTTTTCTTTTTTTGTGCAATATGGCTGACATTAAGCAATTTACTGGAAAATTGTCCTGTTGTGGAGAAGCAACTCTTCTGAGCTTATGTCATGGTGTAATTTTAGTCACCTGTTTGTCCTTCAGGGAGCCCACTTTTATCATCAAATTTTGCACCTTCTTTAGAAATTACTGAGACAATAAACTTGTATTTTGTAGGACATTGAAGGGTAGTCTGAAACTACAAAAAAAATTAAATTATTCTTGTTGTTTTTTTCTTTATTATTTCTGCATATTCCAAGAAATTATAATGCAGTTGCGGACACCTTTCCAAGGGGAACTTCTCAGACCAGTGCTGTGCGAGCAGCTGTGTGATGAGAAGGTCAATGCTTTGCTCAAAGCCTGTTGGAGCGAAAACCCTGACCACCGGCCACCTTTTGGGTCTATACGCAGGAGACTGAAGGACATAAGTCCGGAGAGGTAAGTTTGTCACATTTTCTTTTTTTTTGTTCAGCAAAATCCATAGTAAAGTTACAGACATTATACATAGAATGTCTACACCCCCCTGATTAAATACCAGGTGTTTATCATGTAAAAAGGTAGTTTCAGAACTATTTGACATTTATGGTGACATGTTGGCTGTGTACTTCAATTAGGAAATAAACAAATCTGTGATTGCACAAGTATGACCCCTTTCAGTATCTGTTCTACTATTTATCCGTTTCCAGGATAAATAGTGTTTATCCCTTTTCAGGACAAGTTTTATAATTGAAAACCTGTTTACTGTGATAAAGATTCAAATCAACCATATGTAAATACAAAATTTGATAAAAAAAAGAAAACATCACGATCTGAGTAAAACTTCCTGAACATCGTAAAAGAATGCATTATAGTCCAGTGAGCTCAAACATAAACTTTTGGACACCATTCATAAAGAATACAGGGTAAGATTTCTGATAGAGTTACATTAAATTATTAAACTACTGAATACCAGTCAGTTTTGACACAAACCCTTCAAAATGCTAGAGATACATTTAAACCTTTAGCATCTTTGTGTCCAAATATAGGCAATAGCCACATTAACATAAGAATGATCTTTCAAAAAAAAATGTTTTGTATTGAGAAAGCAGATCATCAACATTTTATCTTTTGTAGTCATGCGAATATCCTCGATAACATGGTGGACAAGTTGGAGAAGTATGCAAATCACCTTGAGGAAGTAGTGGAGGAGCGGACCAACCAGCTAACAGCAGAGAAAGCCAGAGCAGACAAGCTTCTCTCCAGCATGTTACCAAAGTATCACATACACACATCTAATCCTTTTGCATTAAGTTTTTTTTTCTACTCTTAGCCTTACAATGTCTCTTTGCCGTTAGATACATTGCAGAACAGCTGATGGCAGGGAAGTCAGTGGAGCCCCAAAGCTACGATATGGTGACCATCTTCTTCTCAGATATTGTGGGCTTCACCTCCATGTGTTCCTCCAGCTCGGCAATGGAGGTGGTAACTTTCCTCAACGAGCTCTACAGCCTGTTTGATGACATTATCAAGATGTACGACGTCTACAAAGTACGAACCATTCACTATGCGATGAAAAAGCTGAATAGTTGTTGGTCTCCAACAGCTAGTTAGCTTAGCATAACATCCAGTTTCTTGACTGTGAAACTAGTAACTTTTTGCTGGTTCTGCTTTGCTGGTAGCATTCACTTAGCTTATGTTCATGCTACAGCCTGTTTGATGACAAAAAATGTCCTGTAAAACTACAAAACAGGATTTCATTTCCAGTAATACAATTGATTGGGTATTAGTTGATATTAATGTTAGGTTTAGTATAACAGAAGTCAAGGGTAAAATGAAACAAAACACACAAAAAAGACAGAGTTGGCAACTGTTATGGGTGCAAAAAATAAAAGGTTGTTTATAAAATCCAAAGGAAAATTGGAGAAATGAGAAGAACAGAAAGGAACAGGAGAGAAGAGACAATTATTTCATGACTCAGAATTGGGCACACTAGACTGAATAGCACATTATTTTTAATAGGGAAACATCAGACAGGGAAATGTGAGTGTGGGAACGGTGAGACAATTGGACATGTTATTTTGCATTGCAGGAATTACCATATTCAGACAAACAAATTAGTTAAGAATCATAGTAATATAGCTATGTAAGGTTATATATATATTTTTTTTTCTTTAAACAGTGTAATTTGCATAATAAGATCAAATTTATTTAGTTATTTATGTCATGTGGTCCACACTCCTTACCGGTTGGTGGCGGTAGTCAGTTGTTTCCCAACTGCCAATAAAGATCAAGAAGAAGTAAATTTGGAACAAACATTGAGCTTAGATAAGCATGCGTTTCAAAATCTTTCTTGCAACAACGATCATCTGTGCAATTTTATCAGGTGGAAACCATCGGCGATGCTTACATGGTAGCAAGTGGCCTTCCTATCAGCAATGGCACCCAGCATGCTTTGGAGATATCCACGATGGCTCTGCACTTCCTGGGTGCCATTCAGGTCTTCAGAATCCCTCACAAGCCAGATGAGATCCTTGCAATTCGCATTGGCATACACTCTGGTAACAGACTGCATCAACAGAAACACCTCCATTTTGCCTTATTTGTTTTTTATCTTTTGTCACTTGTCAAATATTTTTTACGCAAACTGCTACATGTTTTATGTGAAAATAACACATAGTTTCTAGCAATATTTGTAAATAGAAATAAATGTGTGTTGTGCATTGACATTCAGCCTGATTAATATTCTGCTTGCCGGATTAGTGACTTTGGTTGGTAGCTCAGAAGTTGTGCTATACTCTTTTCAGGACACTGTATGGAACAACGGTCTCTATGATAACAAAAAGCTCTGCGTGTTTTATTACCCTGCTTTGAACTTCCCCACAACTAATGACCTCTAACAAATCTCAGAGGCCTTTACTAAACATTTTGACTCACACTGGGATTAAATTAAAAACAGGTGGACGATGTTTACTTATTAAATGACTTCTGAAGGAAAGCAATCCTTACATTCTGATCTTTATTTGTAAAAACTCATAAAAAGAGAATGAGACTTTTTGCAAAACATCTATTGTGTTTGTCTGCAGTAGTGCTGTAACTGTTGCAACTGTTTGACATTTGTCAATATTTAGGAAGAATCCCAAGACAAAAGCACGACTGGTTTGAGTTCATTATTGCAAATGTTTGACTAAGGTTTAGAACTGGTGTGAAATAACATGAGTAATCTCCACGCAAACATTTATTGAACTGTCCAACTGTACTTGTCTGGTTCATGTAGGTCCAGTGGTTGCTGGAGTGGTGGGAACCACTATGCCTCGCTACTGCCTCTTTGGTGATACAGTAAACACAGCCTCACGCATGGAGAGCAACAGCTTACGTAAGTTAAGTCTTCTGCAAAAGTTACATTTCTTTTCCACAGATGAGGGAACATTATTGTAATACGTTTTGTAATGGAGATGCTCTAGCTGTCTCTGAGAGGGAGTAAAATCAAACATGACAAAAAAGGAAGAATTTGATTTAGCTGCAATTTGGTACATGTGCGGACATGTTGTCTATGTAAATTTCATTTACAATATGGTTCTTTAAAAGAAAGGGAAGTCTTTCTCCTAAGGTGGTGTAAAACTCTTAAAGCACCAGATAAAATGCTTTAACTACATGGGTTATTTTAGGACTGACATTGCATTGACATTAAGGCATAGACTTACTATATACCTCAAATTTATTAAATAACACATTCATATGTTGGACATTATAATGTTGACTCTATTCCAACATTATTGGAATAGAGTCACCCTCTGTAGATTTCTCAACTTAAAAAAGGCTGTTGACGCTCACTTCAACTTGAAGCTTGATATCAAAACCCAAGATCCGGTTTGTTTGTAGTGCTATCATTTAAAATATATTAATAAAAGTTTAAAGAGAAGTCATCCAATGTCAACCAGGTTCTTTATTTTACATTACCCAACTCAAACTAAAATGCTGCCAAAGGTTTGCGTTTTAGTTAGTGCAAGCATAACATTGTACATTTTTAAATATCAAGGGCATCCAAAGGTTGCAGCAACCCCTGGTGGTCAGAAACAAAAAGTCATTTTTTTCACCTTTTTATCCTTTATTATACTTAAAATAACAGGGGTACAGATGGAAAAGGCAGAACAAAGAAAGCTCAAATGATTGATGACAGTTTTGTTAGTTTTTTTTGACAGAGCCTCTTTGATTTTTGACAAACTGTGCTTGTGCCGTGTTATCTTTAAAATAATCAAACAGTACAAACAAAAATGTTAGTGCCCAAAAGTTTGACACCAGATTTGCTTTATTTTAAGAATGTATGAAAAGTAACGTCTGAAATGTCCTTGAGTACATCTTCTACTGGCTTATCAACTTAAATCCTTATAGAAATTAATTTACTCTATTTTGTCTGAGAGCTTGACATCTTTCCATTTGCTTGCTCTGTAATCTTCCAATCACATGGATGCTGAATACACTGTTGATAAGCTAACATTTACATCTCAGACAATAATAAAATTAAAAAAGTTTGATATTAGATATTTATTCTTTAGAGTATAAATTCTAATTTGATGACATTCAGATGTATTCCTGTTACTATTTCACTGATTGGCGGTTTAGTAACCCAAGCCATTCTTTTTATTGCATGCAGCACTAAGGATTCACATATCTCAGTCCACAGCTGACATTCTTGTTCAAGCTGGATCCTTTGAGTTGAAAGAAAGAGGGGACATCGAAATGAAGGTGACTTGTCAACATTTTTGTGTTGTATATTTTTTTTAATGCGTGCGTTGCTTGCTTTATGAACAGAATACAATTTTCTGTCAGGGTAAGGGAGTCCAGAAGACCTATTGGCTGCTGAACAAAGCTGGATTCAATCCTGCTCTGAGTTCCCTCAGCTCACTACAGGGTGACAGTCTCAAGGTGCAAATGGAGGTAGGATGAAAGAAAAATGTTGAGTATTAAACAGTTCCTCTTATTCTTTTTAAATGATTCAATTTAAAAAGAAAATGTGGAATACAGAAAATGTGAAATTTTCTATTCTGTATTCAGAATCTTTAACTGTTCAGTTAAAAAAAGATTTTGAATTACTTTTCTCATTTATTTCAAAATGTCTCCTTAATAAAGTCTGTCTATGGTGCCACACACAAGTTTTCACACTCTGGACCTCTTCCACGTGTTATTGTATCGCAACCAGAAACTTCAATGTATTTTCTGGGATTTTATGTGATAAACACAAAGTATCAGATAACCGTAAAGTGGAAAGGAAGGATGGACGGCTTAAGCTTTTTATAAATAAAAATCTGCAAGGGGTTTTGTGCGTTTGTATTCAACCCACTTTAGTTGGATACCCTTGAGAAGTTACTGTTTTAGGAAATAGAGTCTACATGTGTTTAATGTAATCCTAGTATAAATCCAGCTGTCCTGTGAAGGCCTCAGAGGTCTATTAGAAAGCAATACAATCAGCGTCACAAAGACCGAGGAACACAGCAGACAAATCTGAGATAAGGTTGTGGAGAAATCTGGCACAGAGTTAGATTAAAAAGTGCTTTACGAATGCATGTGTTTGGTTCATCTCACGAGATCCTAGACCAGTTGTTCCCAAACTTTTTCTCCTGCACCCCCCAGTGGTTTCCAAACATTTTCTGGGCCACCCTTATGGCTTACAAATGGCTGTCTGGTTGAACGAGGTTTGTGAGGGGGGCAGGGGAAGAGAGGATTCTTAGAGACTACCTGGCTGTAAGAACAGGGGGGGAATCGACATTTTGGGGGGCAAAATGAATGTAGGTAGCTGAACATAGACAACACCTACAGGCTACTTGTTAAGCTTAAGGTGCCATATTGATATTAGCTAGTCATCTTTTAGCTAACTTTACCTGCATCCAATAGCTTTACTCAACAGTTAGTTTGGGGGGAAAACTGTGAAAAGTTCTTTGCGTTTTGATGGTTTGCTGCCATGATTCTAACAGACACGTCTGCGTAGCTCTGCACAGCAGCAGCAGGTCTCCTTCATGGTGCACAGGTGTAAACCCAGCGCGAGCGCCATAGCGCTCATGTTACGTTTAAAAACAGGTTACCACATGTTAACAACGGATTAAAGAGTTTTAACTGCCGATAAACGTGACAGAGGACATAGATATGGGAAGTGCGGAAGTCCCTACTGTATCAAATTGACATAGGAGTAACAAAGTTGGCCATTCTAAAGTGAAAACCCAGCGCATACAGCATTCATGTTTTTTTAGGGGGGGTTTTCATCCAGCCGGCTTACTGCACCCCCCAAACAATGGCATGGTTCCCCACAGTTTGGGAACCTCTGTCCTAGAGCATGTCAGAGTACAGCCACAAATTTCAGTGTATTTCAATAAACACTGAAATTTGTGGTGGTAGTCTGAAATACTGTAAAAAAGAAGTTGAAATGGATTAAAACATTTTTCACAGCAACATCTGCCCACCTGGCATATTCTCCTAAAAGCTTTGCTCTTTTATCTTTTTGTTTTTTTTCTCCTTTCCAAAGAAACAAGAAGTGATGAGATCTGCAGTTGCAAAGTCCCAATTAATTCAACTCAAATCATCGATGACCACAGTGCATGTCTAGGTGATGTAAGAAGCAGGATGGTGTTTTCTTTCTCACACACCGTTTGACAAAGTGATTTTATTTAATGTGCTTGTTGCAAGAATGACAATATAGTTGATGACTTCTTCAACAGTAGAAAGAGCTGAGTCTCTTGTCAACAGATATTTACAGATTTTTTTAACAAGGGAAGCACAATGCATCACAAACAACATTGCTATAGGTGATGTTGTAAGTCTTTTTTTTCATATTGGTTTGATAAGTAAAGGTATTCTTATCTTGTTGCTGTTTCAGTTTTGGGAAGGCATTAGCCATGTGATACTTTTTGGACATGTGGCAATAATAGTGATGCAGTGCAGGATTGTGGGGTTTAACTAAAACTAAGAGGTATCATCCAAGATGTGGTCATTTATCGTAGTTTCGACAGGCTAGTGAAATGTAAATTATATCGGTAACTATTGTGAATTGGCCGTAGCAGCAACCGGATATCGATACAGACTCAAATTGTCATATGGCCTAATTTCAAATCATGATACTGATTCTTATAATTCTGTAAGAAACATGCAGATATTTTTGAGTCGACAGCAAAAATCAACTCTTAAAATCAATGCGCACCATGACAAAGAGAAAGCCTCTCTTTATTCTCAACTGAAAGTACAGATAATGAAGCGATCATCTCATCAATGACAAAAAGTTCTGTCCTGACCTGAACATTTGTGAAGTCTTGACAGTTTGGTTTCATGTTGCAGAAAAGAAAATGGATGAAAACATATCTCAGAAAAATATAATATTGTGAAATACATCTCCTTTAGATTAAACTTTTTATCACTAAAATAAATATTTTGTTTTTCTCTAATGCATCAGCACTTCTGTTTATCTACCTCATTTATGTTCTTGATTTGGTTGTATTCTTGTGCCTGAACTGTAATTATTTACCTGAAACAAAGAAATATCAACAATAAAGTTTTTTTTGCCTTCAAGAAAACAGAACATTTTCAGTGATCTTTATTGGAAATAAAAGTACACTTAAGTTTTTTTTAAGACTTTGTAGATATACTAAACGTAGAGCCGTCCTTTAATTGGGGAATGTGTTCATACGCTCCCTGAGTCTTGGGGTGACACTTCGCTTTGTGATTGAACATGTGCTGGTGGTTTTTATGCTCAACAGATATTTATTGTTTTACATTTTCGATGCATTTACTAAATCGAAGAAAATGTTCGCCGTGACCATAAGTGGGATGAGAAGAGAGGTGCCTGAAGAGAGACAGGAAAAAAAACCCCATTACAAACTAAGAACAGTTTTCACAACATGTTTACCAGTATATTTCTTCCCCTTTCAATCTAGTTTTATAATATAATATTTAAACATTATGCAGAACCAAAAAAGTAAAATTCATCAATTAATCTTTGTTGAAATTCAAGTTTTTTTCTAAAAAAAAAAAAAGAAAAAAAAATCATAGACCGGAACGTCACTGTTCAAACACATTTTAGCCAGGTAATGTTACTCCCTGTGTTTACCTGTTGTGTGCCCATTATTAGAAGATTCGCTGGCTGTTAAGAAATCAAGAAAATAATGTGTAAAATAGCCATTTTATTTTATTCCAGTTTTATTTCAGTTTCAGTTTAGTTATTCTATTGTATAAACATATGATAGAATAACCCCACTTACTGAAATATCAGATAAAAAGATTTACAGTACCTTTAATCTGAAACTCAGTGGTGAGGATCCCTCCACTCGGTTCTATTTCTGACGACAGGGACCTCTTAGAGCACGGACTCTTCAGAGAAAAGCAACAATAATACCTTTAGACAATGTTAACATTGAGTTCCACTTAATCTACATGATGCCTAAAAACCCACCTGTTTAGAGTTGCTTTTGTGCCATAATAAATAAAACACTAACTTGAAAAACATGCAATGTTTCAATCATTGAATTTTGTGTTTTTATGATGTGAATCACTTTGATCGGCCCTGTTGCCAAAATGTGCCATGCAAAATAAACTTGTCGATTAAGACGTGTTTGTATTCCAAGATTATTAAAGTTATTTCATATTTGTGATTACATATTTGCAATGTACTCACAGGCTGACAGACCAGCCTCTCTGCATCACAGATGTGGACCTCACAGTGAAGCCACACGGTGGACACTTTCTCCAGTCGCTGGAAGCGGAAAGAGTTGAACTTGAACGTGGAGCGGCTGTCCTTGGCATTATCAAAAATGGTCACAGTGTAGTCAGCGGGACAGCTGGTAGAAAACAAAAACGTAGAGGTTGTTGCTCAAACAAATATCTTCAAGGAACAGATCCTTATCAAGAGACAGTAAATGTGTGAGCACCTGTTGATAATAAGACTCCACCTCTTTCTGTCTGTTGAGTAAGGAGTTGGAGTCGCCCAGCAGTTGTTGATAACAACTTTGAACCTGATGATTTAAATACAGTTGGATTCAGCATTTGGCATTGTGGATATACATATATATATAATTTCAAGTTTAATCATTAAAGAAAATGCTTGTGTACCTATTACTTAGACCTTTTGCTTCAATACCGATAAAAACTTCAGAGCCAATCTCAGAGGTGTCAATCACATAGGGAGCGTCCTTAGCATACAGGAACTTAGAGTTCTATGAAATACAGGATTTTTGGTGTCCTTTTCATCATGCAGTCATTTTAAAAGAAAGAAAATTACAAACTCACGCCCACAAAAAAAGGCGTTTCCAGAAAGAAATGTTTGCTTTGAATTACAGAGGCGTCGTCCAGGAGAGAAACTGAAGTGACTCACCGTGAAAACGTTCATAGACAACTGTGATCTAAAAGTCCCTAAACTCCCATTGTTGACATAAACTGTAGCAACTCTAGAAAAAGCAGAGGGTTTAGTAAAAACACTACAAGTCGTTGTGTCAGCATGCACAGATGCTTCAGAGAGTAGTTTTGGTTGCGTGGTGCCTTGAGCTGGTGCTTACCTCTGACTGAAGACTGCGTTATTTACCAGGTAGGCTGCTCGGTACACGCAGCTGAAGGTGTAGTTGACCGGCTGGTTCCTGACCGTCAGCGAAGTATCGTTGGAGACGATGGAGTTGTAGAAGATGTACTTGGCATCTTTGCCTGGCATATACTGGATTAAAAGAACACAGGGAAAAGAACGAAATGAGCGTGTTGTCAGCATTGGTTCTCTTGTTATGCAGGCGCCTTACCTCAGATTGTGTGCCGCAGTACGAATGGTTTCTTGGTGTTAGGTCAGGTATGATGAAGCGGTAGTACCCTGGGCTGTGTATTCCAGTGTAACACGCTCCACCCAGGGACAGCTGGTCTATCTCCCAGCCATAAGGACACTCTGGCACATTGGCGATGATGGCGTTGGGAAAACAGGAGACTACAACATAGTCTGGAATACAAATCAAATAGACTTAAAATGCGTCTAGGCATTTGTGGTAACAACTTTTGTGATGGCCTAATTTTACACTTAAAAAGTACATCAATCAAAACATGACTTAAAAAAACCCCCGCAAAAAACATGGCTTTTTCTCAGTTTATTGATAAGATTTTTATTTATTTAAATTACTTTAGTCTAACTAACGTCAACACTAAGAAGGACAAAAAAATATTCTCACTTTTAAAATCAAGCCTGAATTATTTCATAGTTTGGATTGAAATTACATAACATGCAAAAAATGTATATCAGGATCATTTTCAGTTTTAGGAATTTGCAGCAGTTCTGGACGAGCCTCAGAAGAAAGTGAAAGTGTATTTTAGCCTTTTGACAAATCTGGTCTTTACCTGCTTTTTGTGGCGAGCATGTCAGTGCAACGGGTAAACTTAGTAACAGTGCAACAAATGAAGCCATGGTGAGATGCTGCAAGGTAAAATTGAGAATTTATTTAAAAAAAAACCAAAACCTATTTTGGGATAAGATCAAATCTGTAAAAGAGAAATTGTGTCTCACCTTACGAAGCTAACACCTTTAGCCCGCTGAATGTCAGGGGATCACCATATCTCCTTTGCAGGTTGTCTGTAAACTAGCTCTGAGGCAACTCAAGGAGGCATTTTATACTGTGGTAGATGAGGGTAAATGGCTTTCAATCATTCTCCTGTCTCCAATTTTCCCACTGGCATGACTGGTTTAAGAGGCCCATTGTGAAGCTTAACACAAAAGCCCTCTGTGCTCCTTAGACTGAAGACTCTTAAATGACCATTAGTGTTACCTATTCTGCAGATTGGTGAAAAGAAACGTCCAAGGTTCATACAATGGACACTGAAAGGTTTGGAATTAAAGGATGACAATAAAGGATGGGATGAAAAAGTCTCAAATCGTGACATTTTATAAGGGAAGTCACACATTCAGTAAAAAATTTAATATTATATCAATATTCACACTCCAAAAAGGATAAACTTTAGCTTTAGGTTTATTTTCAATGTTTCATAAGAAATTCTCCTTTTTTTTAACACACAACTTTACATGCAAACTTCTGATTGTTGGTGTTTGATAGGTCAAATGTACAGATATGTACAGATAAGACAGGCACAACTGTCTTATCTGTACATTACAGAGAACCGAAACATTTTTGCCCCCTCAATTTATTTCGTTTTTACTTCGTTGTTACAAATTATGTTTCCTGTCATCAAACAATTTTGATATTGGATGTTAATCCATGTAAAAAAAAAAAAGGTGGTTTAGTTTATTACAGAAAATTAGCCCTGTGTGGATATAGTAACTGGCTGTGCCACCATGTCAAATTGATAAATGATCCAAAATAGAACCTTTCTGATAACAATACAAGATCTCAAAAAGCAGCAACATCATGGCCAAGCCTAAAGATGTGAAAGACAGGAAATATTGACATCTATCAGTCTTGCGAGTCTTGGGAAGCCATCTATTAGTGTTGGAATGACATGAAACAGTGATACCCAACTTCCAAAGATGAAGTTAACATGGAACTCAAGTAAAGATTAGCAGGAGGACCTGGATAAATGCACCATAATTAATGGAACCGTTAATGTTGAGGGAGAATATCTGGTCTTCAATTCATGATTTCAAACTTAAGCTAAGTTGGGATACAGAGCAAAAATAATAAGAGAAAGATCCAAAGCACAGCAGCAGGTCATTGGAGGGGCTCAAAAACAGAAATACAAAATAAAAAGTTTGAAATCATCTGGAATCAACACTTTGTATGTGCTTTAAAATAGTTTTGTCTGTCATTTATTTTGGATGAAACATGTAACAAACTAGAAAAATAGTCAAATAAATCTGTTTTCATGGCCTGCATGTGTCCAAACAGAATTAGTGCTTTATCGAGGGTGATACCATTCAATTCTAAATACACAGTGATTTTTTTTTTTTTACTACACACTTAATCCCTTAACAGCCTATTTCAATTTCACCAGCACCTCTTTATGAGATTGTTAAAAAAGAGAAACACGCAGAGAGAAGGTTCTACATCGGGGACATTTTGGCTTCCATCACATGAGAACCCTTAAAGTTGCTAATTGAATAGTGTAGTCTCTTATTAATCCCACAGTGGATCAAACAGTCATGTAAAGATACTCTAAAATGTGATGGTAGCTCAGATACGATGAGGCGTACACAGTCAGTAGTGTTCTAAAGTTCAGGTGATAGGCCTCTGGTTTTGTAGCACTGACTAATATCAGGTTCCTCACAGTCTTGTGCTATTAGATATCACTTTTGTTTGGCCTGGCTTTCTTGTGCGTGTGAAATGTGCTTCCTTATTGGCTTGTTTTTAAGCTACATAGTTGTTTTTAAGCTACATGTCTTGTGGTTTTCTTATTAGTCATTCCAGCTAATAATTTGTAATATTGGCTTGTGTCTTAGAATGGATTTGCATTGTTTCTCAAATATATTTGTTAAGAAATTAAATACCCGCTATTTGTACCAGACTTTCACTTCTAAGCTTTAATGCATTTTCTTGGCTCAATATCAAAACCCACCTTACCATTTTTTTTCTTGTAAGTTCTGAACAATGAGAAGAAACAAGACTGCACACTAAGGTTGTTCACAGAAAAACTGCACTCAGTAACCTTTCATCTGAAAGAGTCGAGCTGCAGGGAATTAGCATCTAAATGGAGCGACTGGGGGAAATGGTAAAGGTTTGACAGAAGAAGATACGGATCTAGGAGAGCATAATGGGACAGCTAGTGTTTCAAGCATCTGTCGATGCTAACAACTGAGAGTTGCTGGATTCCTCTTCCGTGCTATGCAACTGAACCATGGGATCCAAAAACGTGCTTCAAGAAATGTGCTTAGAAAGGAGACAAAGTAACTGTTCACGTCTTTTCTTGCAGAGAACAGTGGGCTGGTAGAGACGTACCCAAATAACATAGTTGTATCAGTCACGAAAAGTTTTTGTTAAGATTTGGACCCTTGGCAGGTCCATCTTGTCCGTTCTGGTTGATAAGTAAAGTCCCTCCTGAAAGACAAGGAACAATAAGTTATGTTTTGATTGCCCAATACTCTTCCTCCAAAATAAATTAAATAAAATCTAAAGAACATTGTAAGAAGAGTAAAGTCAGTACCTTTTACAACATAAATATTTCTTAATATTAATGTGGTTTACAAGATGTTGTTAACAAGAGGTGCTACTTCTAAAATAATCCAACTGGAAAATAAATAAATAAATAAAACTGTTTTATTTTTGTCATTTTTATCATATATTTTGTGTAATTGTATCAAATATTGCTGCTAATGTTTTGGTTGACTTTTAAAAATGGATAAATAAAGCCTTACGCTTTGGGAACATTTTTTTTAATTATTATTATTATTATCACATTATGGCTTTTCATGTGATTGGTTGTCTGTTGAGGGAACCACTTCAGTTTAAATCAGAGTACTCACTCTCTGCGGCTCTGCCGACACAGCAGACCTTCCTCGCACGGGCAGATCTGGTTGATGCTGAACGCCAGGCCGCCATCGGGAACATAGCAACTCTCATCGCGAGCCAGGCGCTTTTTGCACACCATCTCGCCATGATGTCGAGCGCAACACATTGAAGGCCCACAGTCTCTGTCAGCTTTACACCTGGAGCCTGAATCATCGAATGAAGCAGGTCAACTACGCTTTTTTTCCCCCCCAAAATATTTTGAGATTAAATTTTGCAGGTTTTATAGGATTTTATGTTCTTTTCAAAATTCAAAATACCAAAGTTCACTATGAAAATACAAAGACATTTCTACGGCTTTAAATATGAAGCTTGATTGGGAAAAACTTCAAGGAAGGGAGCACATAAAGATGAAAAAAAAAGATAGAAGGAAGAAAGAAAAGGAGGAGAAAATGTTGCAAGGAAGGAAAGGAGGACATAAAGAATGAAAAAAGGACACAATGAAGGGAAGAAAAAAAGAACACAAAGAAAAAGAATAATTAAAGGACTTAAAGAAGGGAAGGAAAAGGGAAGAAACAAATTACTTATCCAGACCTGGAAAATACTGAAATCAAACCCCATACCTTCCAGTCTGCAAGGAGCTTGTAAAGGTTTTAAGATTTTATGCTCATATCCTTACCCTCTTGTCCGTTGGGAACGCTGCGATGACACTTCCCAAACATGCAGAGGAGTCCACGGACACACTGAGTGTCCCTCCGACAGTACTGAGCCTCTCCACGTAAAGGCACACAATGGCCAAAGTGAGGATCACACGAGAAACCGCGTCCACAAGCTCTGTCGCTGTCACACACAGTCTGCAGACAAAATAAAATAAACTTTAAAAAAAAAAAAATTCTGTTGAAGATGTGTAACTGGGTACTTTTACAGTATAGTGCATTAAAACGAAGGTAGGAAATTCTTACCGTGAGTTCCTTGGTCACAGGAGAGTTCTCTATAAGAACTTTAGCTCCGTCTTTAGAAGGGCCGTGAGGCATGTTGAGCATCCAGGCCCAAATACCAGCGTCGGCACCGGAAAAACACACCAACAGGAGAACCAGATTCATTTCCCCCAACATCCCAAAGATGCAAAAAGATGAGTTACACAAATTGCCTCGGAATTAGGAAAAGAAAAACTTCAAGGGGGCCCCAGTTTTTGCTTTTTTTCCCCTCAGAAATGGCTGAGGAGATCCATGCAGTGACACTTGCCAGCTCCTCTACCCATACGACCTTTATAGGCCAACAAAGCTCAACTTCCCCCTCGCTACACTGTTTGTCCAAACAACAGGGTAGGAGGAGACAATTAGTTTTTAATAGATTAACTTATTGCCTGAACTACCCCCTGCAGGCTGAAAGTACTGGCCAAATGACAAGTAGCAAAGCGGCAAATGAGGGGAGACGGGGCATTGACAAGAGTTTTTGACAATGCTGCCAAGACAAGCACCACCTCTGTGTGGTTATCTCAGCTAGACAAACAAACAAGGCGGACAAAAGAAGACAAATGCATGACATGTTTCACTACTCACTGAGTGACAAGTGCTGCCACTAAAGGTCCTGGCCCCGAAAGCTAAGCAAACAGCTCTGGGCCCCTACCTTTAGGCCCCCCCGCCCACCAACCCTATTCTGCCTCAGACCCCTTGCTGGGAGCAATTTGGAGAAACACACCCAGCAGACAACCCATTAAGAGTAATTACCATCAGCCATTCCTTCTCACAGGCAGGAAAGCTGTGAATGCTAATGAAAACCCATTAGCATTCATATTTATTTTCAATAAATATGAAAACCCAATATTTATTCCTGCACATTTTTCCTCCAAGAGGAGCAAAGCCACAGACACCAACTGAGATCTTTCAAGAAACACTCAAAGTCAATATGAGTAACGATCGCTGCAAAAGAAAAGCGAAAACCTGTTTCTAATCACACTTTGCAGAAAGTCTCTGACAAAGTTGCTTTTTTTTAAAACAGATGATTGTGTTTCAAAATATCATCCAAATATATATATATGTTTTTTATTTCTCACCCAATTTTCTCAAACATTAACAGATAAGTTCAGCAATAGTAACTTCAAATACTCTCTGGCGTTGAATATTGTGCCCGTTTGGAGATCTTGATAAATATGAACTCAGGTCTTAAATATAGATGTGGGTGAACCCATTTCTAACAGCTGCACCCAGTGTGTGACAATGTAAATTGAATGTTACAGTTTTCATTTCACATGTAAATTCTGCTGCAGCAAAGCAGGCGTCATTTGGAGTTTGTCCCATTTGGCATCTGAAAGGACAGCCCTTTAAAATTGGAGTGAACAAAATGGAAGTTCCAAGCATTTTATGCATTTCTTTTTAGAGAATCCCTTCAATTCCTGTGCCATTTTAACACACGGGGCCCCTGGCGCAACATCAAACTGTGATTTCATAACTTTACGTAATATTTACAAATGATTCTGGGCCTAACATCGACAGCTAGCATGTCATTGTAAATCCAGAGCTGCGAACAATGGCTGCAGGGTTTGTTCAGCCAACATAATCCTTTAATCTGCATGGGGTTAACGTTTTATGAGAAGGATATGAAAATGAAAAAAAAAAAAAAAAATTACCAAAAGCTTTTATTTTCCTAAAACCCTGACTATCAGTCAGAGCAACAGTGGGCAATATTTTATTTCATCGAGCCCATTTTGGACCAGTTACAGAAATGTTAAGACCTGCTTATTGAATTGGCCTGGCCATGGAGACAGTATAACCACATCCATCATACATAATAAATAATCTTCCAAGTACAATCAGACAAAGAAATGCTTGCTCTCTTTATATTTCTGTTGCAGCGTCAAGATTTGATGAGAGCTTTGTATGTAATGTAATGTTCTATGTTGGACGAGATAGAATGTTCCATGTTTTACTTCCTAAACCACTGATGACAAGTTCACTCTGCCGTCAGTGGTTTGTTTCCAGCATATGTGTGAAAGTAAATATACGATCGCTGTTGCTAAAAAACAAAACTGCATTTGTATTGTCTTCCATATAGATTCAGCAGGTTGAAAGAAACATTGGTCTGAGACTTTTCTCCACACTGAAATGACAGCGTCACAGATTTATCTGATTTACATCCATAATACAAATTTCACATTCCACTAACACACTGAAAAAGTGCTCACCTGATTGAGATGGTGAATGCCGAGGCTTTTGGAGTCCACTAAACTTACTGTGAGGTTCAACAAACCAGTTTGAGTTTTTTGTGAGTAGCCATTAGAATATGCTTCTATGCCGTTTACTGCGAATTCTGACCATTCCTGACCATCTGAACGGTGCAGCTGAAATTGAAACTTGTATGACCAGGAAGCAGTTTTCCACACTTGTCCCTACTAAATATTAGCCATTGTGTGAATTTTAGACTTGGTTTTCTGTTCTCATTAGACAAGAGTCACGACCAGTGTGGTCCTCTTGCTGCTGTGGACCATCAGCTTCGAGTTTACACACATGTGTCAAGAGATGTTATTCAACATAAGTCTTATATTATTGCACTGCAAACAGCTTTGACTTTGATTTATTTTCACACTTATTTTTTCTTTTTATTTGGTGATTTCAGTGCCCTTGTGGAACTCGTTCATTGCAGTTCTTGTGTATTTTGATCAAGTGTGAGCCGTAGGGCTCAAGGCTGGTTATAATTTAACTAATTCGCTAACTAAATAATTAGTATTCAATGTTTTCATCCATTGTAGTTTTGAATTTACATGGTCTGAGTGTCAGACAGGACATATCAGATGGAAACATTTAGTATCATGCCTTCGGTTCTTGCACTAATGCCTCGGCTGGCTGCCCTTTCTTTTATTATGTGTACAATAGCAACGATTGCTGTATGCAAATCTGTGTGGGGGCAAGATAACACAGTTATCTAAAGTACATTGTTGTATTTATGCAAATTGTAAAGGAAACGGGAGTATAAGCCCAATGTTTTGCTGGATAAGAACCACAATGTAATTAACATTGTCTATATTTATGTTCTTACAAACTTACATTTGTAGTCACCATTTACAAGCTTTATTACTAGATTCTAAGAACGGATAAGGGTCTCCAGTCAGTGGTCAATATTTCCTCTCAGGGTTAATGACTCTGCTAATGACGCTTGTACACTGCAAAAAGTCCCCTTTCAAAAACAAGAAAAAAAAGTACAAAAATAGGGTATAATTTTCTTAAAATAAGAAAAATTATCTGCCAACAGAACAAGAAAATTTATCTTAAGATTTCCTAAAACAAGAAAAAATATCTAACCAACATAAACCTACAAATATCTTAAAATTAGTGTATTTTTACT
>CAEGAF010110319.1:0-14688 GCA_903067075.1 Micropoecilia bifurca | reverse complement strand
TCTGAATAGTTTGATACCTTTTTAACCTGAACATCTGAAGGAATCACTCTAAGCCTGATGACCTGGTGAAGCAAGCAATGAGTGAACAAGGTGACAGTTGGATGTTACAATACTTAAAGATGATTATATCGCAATATCGATATTATTATACAACCCTAGAGTTAATAGACTAATTCTTTAATTTCAGGTTGTATATATTGAGCTGTTCTGTTCTAGTTTTGTGGTGTGAGTGTTTTTACTGGA
Source organism: Micropoecilia bifurca (assembly GCA_903067075.1). Lineage (NCBI taxonomy): Eukaryota > Metazoa > Chordata > Actinopteri > Cyprinodontiformes > Poeciliidae > Micropoecilia > Micropoecilia bifurca. The sequence continues at coordinate 14,445 of CAEGAF010110319.1, read as the reverse complement.
CTGATTTGAAAACCTACAGTAGAAAACTATTTATTTAGAAGATTTCTTAAAAAGCCTGCTTAGAGGAAAATATAAACATACCAAGGGAAGAAACTGTAACTCTGGAATAGACAAGTTGAAATTCAATAAACCCAGACGGGTTTATTCAGATGTTTCCCCTCTGCTGCCCCTGCAGACGACTTCATGCTGCTGATGTGCGCCTCCATGCAGAGGCAGGTCTTTGAGGAGGAGAACAAGGCCGCGGTGCGGATCATGGCCGGGGACAACGTGGAGATCTGCAGAGACCTGGACGCCGCGTCCTTCAGCGTCCACAACCCCGTCCCCGACTTCCTCCACTGCAGGTTCCTTCAGAACGATGGCTCCGGACAGAAACTCCCACCCAAACGTCCTGCAGTTATTCTGGTGCCATTGCTTGGCAGTCATTAGCACAGAGGGAAGCTGAAATGGAGAGGAAGTGAAGCAGACAGAGTAATTGATGCATAACAGTATCAGATGTCGACAATAAAGTCAAACATAATGCGCTGAATGCAAGTGAAGCTCATCAGAAGCATTCAGCAGAGGATTTGTGGTGTCGGAGTTTATTTAGAGCAGGAGGAAGTAGTTTTATTAGCCAGATATTAAAGCAGCTCCAGTCTGAGACGTTGAACCGGATTCCAGGAGACGATTCGTGTAGAGAGAGTCTCAGCGTTCGTTACATCACACTTTTTATCTAAACGGTCAGATTTACTGAGGAAGAGATTCAACAAAAAAATGGAAACGCGGCGAATTTATGAGCCTGAAAGATTCATTCAGTTTCCCAGGATGATGACGGTGTGGAGGATTTCAAAATAAGAGTCGTATTAGGAAACATGGAAGGAATCCACCCATCCATCCATCCATTGGTTGGCTTATCCACCCATTCATCCATCCATCCATCCATCCATTGGTCAATCAATCCATCCATCCATCCATCCATCCATCCATCCATTGGTTGGCTTATCCACCCATTCATTCATTCATCCATCCATCCATCCATCCATTGGTCAATCAATCAATCCATCCATCCATCCATCCATCCATTGGTTGGCTTATCCATCCATCCATTGGTTGGCTTATCCACCCATTCATTCATCCATCAATCCATCCATCTATCCATCCATCCATCCATAATCCATCCATCCATCCATTGGTCAATCAATCAATCAATCAATCAATCAAACCATCCATCCATAATCCACCCATCCATCTATCCATCCATCCATTGGTTGGTTCATCCATGCATCCATCCATCCGTACATTGGTCTGTCCATCCATCCATCCATCCATCCATCTATCTATCTATCCATCCATCCATTGGTTGGTTTATCTATCCACCCTTCCATGCATCCACCCATCCAGCCATCATTCCATCCATTGGTTGGTTTATCTATCCATCCTTTCATCTGTTCATCCATCCATCCTTCCATCGTTTCTAAATCTAAAATACTGAAGCGATTCTTCTTCTCATTCATAAACATGTTTCATCTCCTGCTTCCAGATCCAGTAAAATGTGAGCAGCGGGTTTTTAAAGGAACGGCAGAGATAGCATCCTGACCGTCAGCAGCCATTGATTATGTGCTTCACATTCCACTGTTTTGATGCGCAAAGTGGACAAGTGTTTTATTAACGCACTCTGTGTCCATCAACAAGCCCTTGTAGAAAGACGAAAAGCTGCACAGCCGTCTGTCGGTGCCGCAGCAGCTCTGCACTTATTCCATCGTTTCCCTCCAGGATCAAATTACGGATACAAGGCGCGGGTCGGAGAAATCCATACTCCACAAAAACACTCTGTCCGTCACTCTGCGACTCAGACGCTTTCGCCCTGTACTCTAACTCAATAAATAGCTTTTAAGTATGGAAAAGGTATTTTCTCCCTCTGATGAAGGAGGACACTCACTCAGCCCATCAACGCGTCGTCCGAGCCAAACCCACTTCATCAGCGCCGGCGCTGCTGCTGCTGCTGCTGCTGCTGCTGCTGCTGCTGCTGCTGCTGCTGCTGCTGCTGCTGCTGTGGTCCGGTTCGCGTCAAGTTGATGAGCGGCGCGTCCCATGTGTTCACGTTAATGGACGGGCAGGGAAGGATGCTTTCACAGGGTTTAACATGAGAGAGAAAACATGCAGCGGCGTAGCTGAGCTGAGCTACAGCGTCAGGTTACAGGTCCGATTCCCATCCATCGATCAGACGCTTTCCGGCGTCACCAAACGAAGGAGATTCATGAGACGCACAGAGCGACAGGAAGGGCAGAAATGTTGGCAGAGCAGGGGGCTAACTAGTTACATTTACTTGATCCTTTTAGGCGGAATTTTACTTTTACGTTTTACTTTTACTTTGTTTTATTTTGAAGTATTTCTACTCTACTTGAGTGAAATATTCTGGATTTTCTATCCAACTGAATGAAAAACAAACATGTTTCAACCAAAGATTTGCCACAGTCAGACACAAACCTGCAGTTTTTGATAAAGTTTTTTATTGAAAGAAACAGATTTGGAAAATTGTTCCTTTGGCCTGATTTTGTTATTTATATTAATTATTCTCATTTTGGTCTTTGAAATACCAACATTTTCACTCAGATTTATATTTTGTTACTATTTGATTCTCAGTACTTGAGTCACTTTTTGCCAAATACTCGAGTCATTTCTTGTACAGCTAATATTTACTTTTACTTTAATAATTTTATTTTGAAGTATTTTGAAAATATTCTGGATTTTCTACCCACTGAATGAAAAACAAACATGTTTTCACCAAAAATTCTCCAGATTCAGACACACCTGCAGTTTTTGATAAAACTTCATACGTTTTTTATTTAAAGAAACGGATTTAGAAAATTTTGTTTTGCCTGATTTTGTTATTCATTTACATAAGTACCATTTTCATCCTGAAAATACCCAAATTTCCACTTTACTTTATATTAGCAACCAAAGTCTAGAAAATAACTTTGGAAAACTTCCAAAAAACCTGAATGTGTTTAAATCAACACCAGCTTAGAAAAATTGTCTTATTGGAAGCAGCTTTTAAATCATTTCCTAAAACATCCTGTTCAGGCCAAACACAAGAAGCACAACAGACTCAAAACGAGAGGAGAACCAGTCAGATTCACAGGTGGCCTTTGTTTTCTCCGTCTCCAGGTCGTACCTTGACATGCTGAAGGTCATCATGTTCAGCTACCTGTTCTGGTTCGTCCTCACCATCATCTTCATCACCGGCACCACCCGGATCAGCGTCTTCTGCATGGGTTACCTGGTGGCCTGCTTCTACTTCCTGCTGTTCGGCGGCGACCTGCTGCTGAAGCCAATCAAGAAGATCCTCCACTACTGGGACTTCCTGATTGCCTATAACATCTTCGTAATCACCATGAAGAACATTTTGTCGGTATGTAAACTTACTTACTGCCACATGTAGATGATGCTTCTAGTGGTCATGACATTTATAAAGTTCAGTGTTGAATAAAGAAGCTTTTGTTGTAGATTGTGGCGTGTGGCTACATCAACAGTCTGGTGAAAAATCGCCAGTGCTGGTTGATCCAGTTGTTGAGTCTGGCCTGCACCATCAAAGGTTACGACATAGGGCCCATACAGTCCACTCAGTCCACCAGTCAAGGTGAGTAAACATCATTAAATGTGCTCTGAAAATATTACCTGCATAAAATGTAAGATATTACCATAACATTATCATAATACTAGCACAGCACATTTTAGCACATGCTGCCTTAGTCTGCTAATCGCAATAATAAACATCGTCCTACTGAGTTTTCAGCTTATAAATCGGAAATTCATCCAATGTAACCTTTCAAACCTAAAATTAGAATCTAAATATAAATCAACAGTTTGCCTAGTCAATAATTTGAGACGTCTTGTATTCCCTGCAGATGAATATCTCAGTTTTATTGGAAAACTTTAAACTAGGTCTGTTTACTGTTGGATTTAATCATTTGCTTTCAACGTCTTCTGAAATATTATCCTGAGGGAAAAACTTTATCATCTGCATATATTAAAAATTACAGATGAGTGGAATTTGTATGATTTATTCATACTAAAAATAATGGGCTCAGCATGGAGCCCTGTGGGACACCAAACTATGAAGCTACATGTAGCTGCTCGATTTTAGGTTCCGTATTTTCAGCACTATAAGGCGCACCGCATTATAAGACGCACCTTCAAAGAATGGCCTATTTTAAAACTTTTTTCATATATAAGACGCACCGCATTATAAGGCGCATAGAATAGACGCTTCAATTTGTTCCTTACTCTATTATTACACATCCACATTTGTAAAGAAATGGTCCCTGAGTATTTTATATAGCAGTCTGCACTAGTCATTGTTTCACTTACGGTGTTGGTGTTGGATATTGTGCCCAACTGCTTTCTGGGTAACACAGACCAACCGACACGCTGCCGTTTTCCTCTGTCCCCCCTGGCTTTAGATGTATTATCAAGCTTTATTAACAAACCAGCGTTGTTACAACTATCCCAACATGCACTGCGCGCTTCTTCTTCTACAGGGAAAATGAAGTTGGCGGCTGCTTACCGTAGTTGCTAGACCTGTTGTGGTTCAATATTGGTCCAAATATTAGGCGCACCGGATTATAAGGCGAACTGTCTGCTTTTGAGGAAATTTAAGGTTTTTAGGTGCCTTATAGTCTGGAAAATATGGTTATTTGAAAATGACATAATAGTGTGAATATTTTTAAAAAGTTTACTAGAAGAGCATATTTTTTCACATAATTATTATGTGAGAAACCCGACTCTTGGTTTTTTCATGGGATTTGTTTACATTTCAGTTTCTTTGATCTACATTTAACTTATTTATGATTAAGTAAGTAAGACTCATGTGGTTTAAAGCAAACACTACATCAGTCTTATTTTGAGTAAAGGTAACTGTGTCATCTGCATGCATGACTAATCGATTCATCGTCTAAACCCTGGTAGCTGCAAGGTAGCTGTGCTACCAAATGTTCCATTATGCATCCACATATGAAAAATTACATCGATAAAATAGAGAATGTTTATGATTTCTAAGCATCCTAATGGGCTTGGGCCCAGCATGGGGCCCTGTGGGACTCCAGACCATAAAGAATTAATAGGCTCGGTTCACACAGCAGGTCCTGGAAAAGACGAGGGCTTCGTTGTTGCTTTACCATCCAGAAACCTCTTGCTGCATTCTTCTTGGTTGTACAGGAGGCTCAACTTCTGCTTTTCAAAGCTGTACGGTTGTATAATCGCATGTATGTCTGTACTCATTTTCACGTGCGAGTGTAAACATTGAGTTTGAGGGTGTGGAAAGCAGAAGATTATATGGGTTTAAAGTGACAGGAGCAGACTAAAATCTCATTATCTGGGAATCATTTAATGAAAGAAACGCTTAATGGATCACCTTTAATTATTGTTTTCCTATAATGTGTTTTGAATTTATGTATTTTAGACAATTTTTCTCATCTTCTCATTGAAATCTTGTTAATTAGAGATTAGAGCTGAAAACTGTTTGTTTCTATGAATAAGTCAGATTTTTTTCACACTCCAGACTCGGGAAACTTCTGTGAGCTCCCCAAAGACGAGGCCGGGATAATCTGGGACAGCATCTGCTTCGCCTTCCTGCTGCTGCAGAGACGGGTCTTCATGAGCTACTACTTCCTGCATGTGGTGGCCGACATCAGAGCGTCGCAGATCCTCGCCTGCAGGTACTGCAGACAGCAGCTGCACTGAGAGGGACGAGCAGCGCCGCATCAAGAGCTTTGCTTTTACGGCTGACCACCGTTTTCTGGAAGAGGATCAGGGCCAACGAAAAACAAAAAAATTATAATTCTGACTTTTTTCCCCCCATAATTCAGACTTTATTTTATTATTCGATTTGTCTTATGGTGCATAAACAATCAAAAAAAATTCTGATATTGAGAAAAAAGTCAGATTAAAGTCAAAATTCGTGAAATCACACCATGTCTTTTCTAAAATTGGAGAAAATTAGATATTCAGTGAAAGGCAACTCGGCTAAATTTCATAACTTATGGCACCTTTCATGACTTTCTTTCACTCTTTCAGTCTCTTCTCCCGGATTGAGTGATACACCCCACTCCTTTACTTATTATTATTTTATTTATTTATTTTTTTTTTCTTCTTCCTTTTTTCCCCCTTTATTTTCATTAATTAATTAACTTTTTCTTCACTAGGTTTGTACATGTTGTGTCTTGTTCACTTAAGAAAAAGAAAAATACTCAGGAGGTAAATTGTATGCCGTTTTTTCATGTATATACTTTTGACCTCTTCTGTATCTGTGCTTTGTTCTTTTCTATTGACGTTATTTATCATATGGCATATTGTCGTTAATAGTTAAAATAAAATTTGCTTGTAATGTCTCCTTCCCTCCTAATAAAAATATATTTATTACAAAAAAATGAATTCTTAAAATCAAAAAATCTGAGATTAAAGTTTGGATTCTGAGAAAAAAGTGAAAATTCTCAGATCTGAATTCTGTCAGAAATATGACCCTAATCTTCTTCCATAAATCATGTGTTCTGTTGTTGTCTATTTTTAATCTGATAAATGAAACATTTCAAATTAGAGTGATTTTTTTTTTAATCATGTTGATTCCAGTTCTACATGATGGTGCAGTTAAATGTAACAGCTGAAAGCATCAGGTTTAATCCAGATTACGGCACCCGGTGCCTCTTCCTGTTGTGTTTCAGAGGAGCGGAGCTTTTCCAGGCCACCATAGTGAAGGCGGTCAAAGCTCGACTGGAGGAGGAGAGCAAATCAGTGGAGCAGCTGAAGAGACAGTGAGACTCTCCATGTTTGACCTTTGACCTTCACGTTGTTCAGGAGCTGCGTTCTCCTGGAGGGAACAGACACTTTGAAATGGGTTTAGTTTGAAATCATTCCCAACCTTAAATTATTAATCTGTGCTTTTATTTTTTCTTTATTTTGTTTCAGCAGCTTAATAATCTGAACGTCAAGAATCCTCAGAAAATAATTTTTGTTAATCAGATCAAAGATTTGATTATCAGAAGATTATTGGTGGAAAAACAAAAGATATGGAGGAGTTCATCCATCCATCCATCCTTCCTTCCATCCATCCATCCTTCCGTCCATCCATTCAACCATGCATTTTCCGTTCATCCATCCATCCATTGGTTGGTTCATCCATCCATCCATCTATCCATCCATCCATCTTTCCATCCATCCGTTCATCCATTCAACCATCCATTGTCCGTTCATCCATCCTTTCATTGGTTGGTTTATCCATTCATCATCCATCCATCCATCCATTGTACATCCATTCAACCATCCATTGTCTATTCATCCATCCATTCATTGGTTTGTTCATCCATCCATCCATCCATTGTACATCCATCCATCCATCCATCCATCCATTGTCCGTTCATTTATCCATCCATTGGTTGGTTCATCCATTCATCATCCATTCATCCATTGGTTGGTACATCCATCCATCCATCCATCCATTCATCCATTCACCTCTTCTATCTGGATCCTGTTAAATGTTGGTGATGACCAATAGGAAGTCAGATTGTTCCTCTTTCTGTGGTTTCCTGCCTCCTCCTCTCAGTTTCTTTGGTAACTTCGCTCGTTGTAACTCCGTCCATAATTAAGTAAACATGATTGTTGTGGTTTAAAAGCCTCTCCAGGCTCAGTGTGGCTTCCTGGAAGGCGGCCATTAGCATATCATACCACCTAAAAGCAGCGCGTTTCCACAGCTTACAGTTTCCCCTGTAGTTCCTCAGTCGATGCCCACTCACCTCCACTAATGATCCCTCCGCCCTAATAGACCGAGCTCTTGTTTCTGGAGACGCTTACGGACGCCGTGCGGTGATGATGTTCGTCTGCGTCTTTTCTGATCTAATCAGGATGGACCGCATTAAGGTGAGGCAGCAAAAGTTTAAGAGGGGCAAGGAGAAGATGCTGAGCCTGGCGCAGGATTCTGCCGACGGACAGACGCTGGTCCGGCCCCAGGAGGAGGAGGAGGAGGATGATGATGGTACGACGAAGGCTGCCGCCGCCGCCGTCTCTCCCTGTGGAGCCCAGAGTCAGACTCTGATGATGTTTGTCGTATGTAACGATGCCACCGTTTGAATTCACAGCCCTTGAACTCTTTCATCCAACTATTTTAATGGAATCTTTACATGAAAGACAAAAAGAAATACACAACTGTGACAAGTTCTGCTTTTAAAATGAAATAAAATAAAATGGCATTTGTGTTCAGCCCCCTTAACTCCGACACCACTAAATAAAACCCAGATAAAAATAAAGCTGAAACGATTAACTGTGAGTAATCAAATCACAATTAATCGAATTATGATTAATCCGATTAAAAATGATTAATAGAATTGTGAAATGGTATTGAAATTTTTGATTAATTAAAATTAATCCGATTAATTAAATAGTTGATTTTTCACAATTAATCTTGATTAATTGATTATTGAAATTCTCAATTAATCCTGATTAATCAAAGCTGTACAAAAATATTAACATTTTGCATTTAAGTTGAAAAATAAAAGCCCTTTGTCTGTAACTTGGAGCTCTGCAGGAAGCTCTTCCTGTCCATTTATTTATTGGTTAATCCAAAAATAATCAGCAGATTAGATGCTTTTTAGGGATTCAGAGATTTTTTTAGAGAACATTAATGAATAAACATCATCATAAAGAAAAATGACAGACAGGAAAGGTTAAAAGTTTAAGCAGATTTGGGTTTAATGCACCAAACATGTAAAATACTTCTTAATTTCTGAATCTGTGATGAATAACGTACATTTTTCTACTTCACGTTTTTGTTTTGACTCAATAATTTTGGCCCACATGACAAAAAGCCTAAATCAATCAATCAAATTTTATTTGTATAACACATTTCAGCAGCAAGGCATTTCAAAGTGCTTTACACAATTTAAAATGAAAACAGAGACAGAGATTTTGAAAAAGATTAAAAAAGATAAAAACATTATTAAAAGTAAAAATAAAATTAAAAACATTTAAAGACATTGATCAACATGAGGCTCAAACCTCAGAGTTTTTGTATCTTACACGGATTCTCAAACCTAAGACATTAAAACCCGCAATTTAGTCATAAGCAACTCTAACCAGGATGGTTTTAATTTGAGATTTAACGGCTCTCAGTGGAGCTAAACAATCCTGACCTAGTCAAAGTCCAGACCTTAACACAGTTCAGTGACCTGGAAAAATCTGTCGAGTTTTTAGTCTCTAAATGTGCAAAAATATAGAAAATAGTTTAACAAAGTGACTGTTTAAATGGATTTTGCTCACTTTTTGTTTTTATTTGAGGAAGTATAAGTCGCCTTTTATCCGTTTTCCTTCTTCTTTGTTTTGCTCCATCAAATAAAACCCCAGTTTTGAATTGAGGTTTGCGTTTGTAACTTGACTAAATGTGAGAGTTCAAGGGGTGTGAATACGTTTGCAAGCTGCTGTAAATTGCCTTACTCAAGAATCTTAAATTTGTGGATTTTTATTTTTTTATTTTCATTTACTTTTATGATGTGTTGCACTGATGTATTTGTGAAATTTTAGGAGCACAGCGAGCGAAAGCCAAGACCAAAAAAAAGCAGTGGTGGAGGCCGTGGGTTGACCATGCTTCCAGTAGGTTGACCCCAAACCCCGTTTGTCTCTTCCTCCACTCTCACTGGCCCTTCTGTCCTTGACCAGAACGCTGAGGATTCCCATACTGTCCCAGGGCTCTGAAGGCACCGTCCCTCCACTCATTAACCCCTTTCTGGCTCTGCTTAAGGCGCCGTTTCATCGCCTGGTCATGGCCTTTTTTAATAAAACGATAAAGAGCCTGGTCGCCTTAAACAGACACAATGAAGGAGAAAAGGAGTAATGGCTGGAGGTTTGTTGGACATTTTTCTCCTGAAAAGCCCACAGTAGAGAATCGCTCTGATTTTTAGGCAAAGACATGAAACAGACCGACCTTTATTCTCAGTACTGGAATAAAGGAGGAAGGGTTTTTTCCTGCTTTGCCTGCAGACATGATCACCAAACAGGTGAAAACAAAACAGATGATTCAGACGTGAAAAAGCTCTAAAGCTGATTCAAAAGCAAACACTTATCCTCTGAGTTTTTCCACACTGGTTGCCTGTTTGGTGCAAACTCATGTCTCATGTCATTGTCTGCCCCCACATGACATTTTGCAAATTATTTTATCTCTTTGTCATTTGGTGTTTCATCTCCATTTCCTAGCATCCTCCCTCATTTCCTGCCCACTGCGGTTCTGCTCAAGGACATAAGTCAGCCTTGTCTATCCATCGCTTCTGACACTCGGCTGCTGCTGCAGCCTGGAGTCTCTTTTTACAGCTTAGAGAGAAACGTTCACACAAATCATAGGCTTCTTCCTTCACATAAACCTCATTATAACATAAACCTCATAATAACAGCGTAAAAGGGTCTGTGTCTAAAAGAAATGATTAAACATTCAATTCTGAGGATTTCAAGTTCTTTACCAGGTTCTAAAATTGATTATATCCAAGTTCAAATCTACCAAAACATACAAGTTAGATTTTTATTATTTGTTTTGTTATAGATTCTGTTGTCATTGTTTGATTTAAAAGGATTTCTGCCACTATTCATTAACATATGGCAGCTACAGAAGAGAACTATGGACTGTGGTCACTGAAGAACTTTAGTAAAAATTCTGAGAAAATAATAAAAAGTCAGACAGAAATATCTGAGAAAAAAAGGTCAAAATTCTTTACAATTTTGAGGGGAAAAAAATCTTTGAAAATTTTAAATTGTGGGATAAAGATGTCAAAGTTTTAAGCCAATATCTTCAGAAAAAAATAAATAAAAAACTGGGAGAAAAAAAATCTTAGAAAATAATTAAAATTTTCAAATAAGGAAATTTAGGAAAGTAAAAAAATTTGATGAGAAAATTCTCAAAATACTGAGGAAAAATATCAGAAAGAGAATAAAAATCCTAAAAAAAAAAAAAAAGGTAAAATTGTGAGCAAAATAAAAAAAATTGTGGAAATGAATCCTCATCCAGGCAGCAAATTTTTTTTATTGTAAGATTGTGTTTTGCTTTTAATCTATCTTTCACCTAATTTTGAGGATTGAAACATTTGCTCATTTCTCCTGTACCTTTGGACTTTATTATAATAGTGATGTTACCTGTACATAATCTTTCCTGATGGTGTGGATCTGTTGTGAATTTATTTACATTTAAATAATGTTAGAACCTGGTAAGAGCTAATTCAATTTATTATTTCCTGATAAATTAAATCTTAGATTTGAAAGAGTCTGTTCTTTCTTTCTGTAATGACTTTATGTGTCTATAAATGTGTCTCACTGTTAATTTGTGTTATTTTTGAAGTAATGGTGAGTGTTACAACCTTCATACATCCTGTTTCCGTCTCCTCTCCGTGTCTGATTTCAATGTTTGATGATGAACAAATGACGGTTTCTGGCCTCTGAGTTCATGTAAAAACGTTTTCTCTTCTGCCCCCTAGTGGTCAGAAGTGGAGATTATTACTTGTTTGAAACTGACAGTGAGGAAGAGGAGGAGGAGGAGGAGAAAAACGACGAGGAGCCGCCAAAGAAGTCGGCATTTCAGGTGGATCGATATTCCTCTGGTTTCAGAAAAACAATATTTTCTCATCTCTCTACTGTTTGAACACTGAGAATCAAGCAACTTTATATTCATAAGGAGTAAAATCTACTTCGTTTCCTGATGGATTTACTGTATCAAGCAAATGAAGCCAAAATAAGGCTTGCTTCTTAAAAAAACAACCAAACGGAAAGGATATTTTCTTTTGCTTAAATAAAGTGAACGTTGCTCTGTTGGGGTTTTATATCCACTTGTGATGGAAAACAGAGCGAAACACTTGAGAATCTTTTCATCGTCAGTCTGCAGACAGTCTGACCTTTTCCTCAACCCGCCTCCAACAACGGCTCATTTCACCTCATTCTACACAACATCTCTTTTTTTCCCTTCGTTTTTCAATCACGTTTTATTGGTTTGTCAATCATTTGTGCACAAATTGACGTGTTTAACTCATGAATCTCCATCTCCTCTGCCTCCTCACACAGGTCTTCCTTCAACCTGAGGTCTAACTCTACTAAACCTTGTCCCTCTTTCTTCTGCCTTTTAGCGAGCGATCGGAAAGTTTGTCTCAGCCGTTCTGGCTTTGCCCAAGTCTATCATTAGGCTGCCTAAAACTGTGCTGCAGTATGTAGTCAAGGCAGGAAAGGTACTGGCTTTACTCACCTGACCAGGCTTGTTTTGCTGTGGGAACGTCTAAAGGGGACCTTTTATGTAAAAGTTACATTTTGGGTGATCGATGCTCCCGTTTGGGTTTCCACTGCACCAAGTGCTTAAAAAAACTATTTTATGGCAATACGTTAATGAGTTTTGGTGTCTGTCATAAGTTGGCAGGCACTGCTCCGTTACCTAGCAACCCCAGTGAAGCCCAGCCCGTTACCTAGCAACTAAAACAGAGCTCCAGCATGATTGGTCAGCTGGTTTTACATTGCTGTACAATGGCTGCTGGAAAAAAGAAGTGTTTTGTTGATGATTTAACATTCAGAAACCACTTTCTGCATTCTTTCTGGTTGTGCAGGAGGCTCGACTTCTGCTTGTCAAAGATGGATATAATTGCGCTTAGTTTCGAAGTGATTTTCACAGCAGCAACTTATTTAGAATTAAAGTGACAAGACACAATAAAACAACTCAAACTAGGCAGAACTGATCAGGATAAAATCTCTAAAAATTATTTTGTGCGACAAAAATAAACAATTTAAATAAACATGTTTTGTATAGGCCACATATTTATCCTAACCTGTTCAAGGAAGCATAACAGGTCACCTTTAGCAACTAACATCGCAGTTTTATGATGCTTGCAGCTCATATTTGGTGTAAACTTTATTGAAACAAAAATCAGCAGATATGAGCTGGAGTGGGAATGTTGTTGTGCTGCATGATTGTGACTCTGGCATGAAGTGTTTTGCATGTGAAGAAGTTTTTTTCCTGGCTTTTTCTGATTTCTGCTCTGTAGAAATGTCAGATATTGTTGCAGAAGACAATGTAGAAGATTGTAGTCGATGCAAAATCTGCATGACTTGAAAGGTGTTTTTATTTTTATAGATGTGAAAATTTGAAACCAGACTGGGAAAAAACATGATGCATTATATTTTTAGTATCTTAAAATTGGTTTATATTCAAGTGGTTGAACATACAGCTGCTAAAAATTCCTTTATTAATTATATTTTAAGGTAGAATATCTTATAGTTTACTATTAAATAATTGATCTCTTCAACAAGTGAGCCAGTCTTTAGTTTTAATTTGAAACATTATTACTGAATTTTATTTTATTGACAAAAATAAAATTATTATTGCTACGTATGGAGAAAATAAAAAATAATTCCTTCATTTTCTGCAGCTGCATATTTTCACACTGAAAAGAAAAATAGAAAATGAAAATAAAAAATACAAATTTAGTGCATTTATTCATTGAGGGCTTGAACTAGTAACTAATTTTATGTAAAATCTCATAATATTTCACAAAATTCATTGTTTGATCTTAAGTTTTGTGGGAAGAGAAACAGGAACTTTGGTGTCGTGACTCAGTTTAAAAAAAAAAACGTTTTAATTAAAGCTCTGACTTTAGATATGGAAAAAATATAGGAGATCAATTTGAAGATGAGCCTTACTTAGATGTCATGTTTTCTTGTCTTTCCCATTTTGAGGTGTGGCTAACAGACGCACATCATATTTATACCCAATGCAATAAATGTCCTTTAATCAGACGCTTCAACCTTTTTATGACACTTCAGTGAAATCCAATTTATTTAAAGGCTTTTTATAAATAATTACATGTGAATCCAGTGTAGAGACTGAATTATTGTTTCATTCTGGTGTTTGACACAATAAATAAATTTTATTTTCTTCCCTGTCGCTCCACCAAAACCGACCCGGTTGATACTAAACAGCTCTGCTCTGCAGTTTCTGTACCAGGCCTGGATCACCGACCCCAAAGCTGCCCTGAAGGCTCGAGCCAAAGACAAACGCAAGTTTTGGAAGAAATACACAAAAAGAGTGAGAGGCAGGAAAAGCAAGAAAGATGGTAAATCTGTAATTGTTCGCTTTTGATTCATTAATATTTTAGTGAAACGTTGCTAAACTGGAAAATTCAAAAATGTACATTCTGTGTGATGAATTCGCTGTGGTTTGTAAGTTTAAGAGATAAAATAAGTTACATTTTACAGTCCCATATTTTTGCAGCATTGATATTTTATTAGATTGTGTTATGATGATAAAAAGTGGTGCAGGTTTGGTTTTGACTGCTTCACAGGGAGCGTTCACACTGCAGCCTGAAGTGACCCAATTCTGATTTTTTTGACGTAATGCGACCTGTATCTGATCTTTTCATGGCAGTGTGAACAGCTCAGGTCAGATTCTTTTAGAATGTGACTCATATC
>CAEGAF010110316.1:0-83454 GCA_903067075.1 Micropoecilia bifurca | reverse complement strand
CACACACACACACACACACACACACACACACACACACACACACACACACACACACACACACACACACACACACAGACAGACAGACAGACAGACAGACAGACAGACAGACAGACAGACAGACAGACAGACAGACAGACAGACAGACAGAAAGCTATTAAAGGAAAACTCTGATCAGGTCACATTAAGCATCCACTGCTGAGTCAAGATCTGCAAAATCGAGAATAATGATGGTTTCTGACAACAGTCATGATGATGTCCAGACAAATTGAAATGATCTGGTTTAAACTAATCCATAATAAAAAAGCAACATTCCCACACACCAGCTCAGTCTCTGTGGTTTTAGATCCATCCTTCACCCAGTGCTTCACTGCGTCTTACCACTATCCTTGTCAGATTGCACACTAACAGCTATGACAATCTCTTTTGACACTATTTGCAATTGACAAAGCTTTGCAGATCTTCTAGGAACTTGATGTACACTTTATGCTCGATGGCCGTGCTCAGCTCCGTTAGCTCATCAGCAAAGGTGTTGTCGACCCCGCGGTCAGCCAAGAAGTCCATCATGTGGT
Organism: Micropoecilia bifurca; assembly: GCA_903067075.1. Classification (NCBI taxonomy): domain Eukaryota; kingdom Metazoa; phylum Chordata; class Actinopteri; order Cyprinodontiformes; family Poeciliidae; genus Micropoecilia; species Micropoecilia bifurca. The sequence goes on along the minus strand of CAEGAF010110316.1, from coordinate 82,885 downwards.
CATACAGAGCCTGAAAACAGACGTAGCAGTTCTACATGAATGTTCTTCCAGCATACCATGCTGCATAGTAGGTATGAGTTCACTGTTTCTGCTCATACCCAGTCCAGAGAGTCTGTGTTGAGAGTGTAACTGGTCTCCTTCCAGTCTGAATCTCCCTCCGACTGGAAGCTGACCTCCCGGATGGCAAAGATATCACTCTCCTCCTCACCCTCACCGTGGCTCATCTACAACACAAACACACACACACACAAATTCAGAAGCCATAAATAAAAACTGATACCCAATATCTTGGTTTCTGGAAGATTTAGTGGGTTAAATTTAAGACTTTTCACACAATTGTGATGCAAGTTGAAAACTTCCTGGACTTGTGAAGAATACCCAAGTTCAATTAAACAGAACTTTTAAGTTAAATACAACTTTTAAAAAAATCTTATCTTATTTAAATATTGGAATGTTTTTTACCTCATCTTCGGGAAAATGGCAGTCAAACACTAGGGAGTGTTTTCCCCCCTGTTTTGCAACTTCAATGACAAAGTTGGGTGTTGACATAATTTCTGGCTGTGAAATGAAAACAGTTGTCATGAGGTAGACGTTCATATTCACAGACAATTATATGATTCTACTTCTCAGGTGAATAAGGAAATAAAGAACTGCCAGCAATTATTACATCAAGAAGACAAGAAATGGTTTGGCTCACCTCATCCTCAGGAGATTTCTGCTGCTGTCCCTGCTCCACCTCCTCCTCAAAGTTGGGAGGAATACTGTTGTTGACGTTGAATGTGACGGTGATTCTATAGTAGGGGTGGAAAAAAAATATAGCACATTAAAAGAACGACTTTTCCCAAACCTACTTTTTTTTTTTTTTTAAAAACTGCAGCTAATGTTTGCAGTTCTTTGTTTCCAACACTGGGAGCACTGGATCCAGTGCACCAACTCTGAGCAGAGTAAGAGGAAAGAACTACTTTCATCAGAAAGCGAAGGAGGACATAAAGAAACCAACAACAACAACAAACTACATTGTTGTAACAGCCACAAGGCTGGTTCGATACTGAAGCTGGCTTAGTGGAAAGACGTTAAATAGAAATATTGGCTTCCTTACTTTTCTCCAGAAAGTTGTTTTGTGAGTTTGGCCTCTGTGCCGTTCATCTCCAGCTCCCAGCCTCCTGACATCTTAGGGAGAGATTTGTTCTTCTGGATCTTCTTCTCTTCCTTGATTTCATCCGACAGGAATTCACCAAACGCTTTGTCACCTGTTTTAAATATGCCACAGATAAATTAAGACAGTCAGACTAACCAGATGATAACAGATTGCTGTACTCTCAGCCATAGCATTTGAAAACAGAACAGCAAAATGATGGTCATTCTATAATGTTTGTGTAATTCTATATATTAAAATTGAAATATGACATAAATATCAATGTTATTAGATTATAGCTGTAAATATCTCTTATTTTAGGAACAGTGGAATGACCTTTTTCATTTTGAAATAGAACAACTGGGTCATGTGTAGCTCTGACTGACTCAATTTTGGGGGGGGGGAAATTGTGTTCATTATTATAAGCCTACACATCACTAGATAGTAGATAGAACCAACAGGCTAGAGAATTAAGTCAACCTAATTTTTCTTGATCAGATGCTCAAATACTCCAAATTTTCTGATTTTATATTTTATTATTAAGATTTTATTATTAAGATATATTAAGCGAACCAGAACTAATTTTCAGCCAGTAAATGCATCCATCCACCTGCTACCCATCATACTCTATTTTGAGTTGACAAAAAAAACACGAATGATCAACGCCAATTGCCTTATGATTCCTGCATTTTATTTTGTTGCACTTAAAATTACTACAATTATCAAAATGTGATTGTATTCATACTAATGTGCCCTTAGAAAATAAACCGGAACAAGTCTGATCAATGCGTCTCTCCAGGATGCTCCAGATGCCCTGCATCACTTTCAATGATGTCCTTGCAGTGACACTTGGCCCTCAGCAAGCCGTTTACTGTTAGTACATAATAAACCATACAAACTTGGAGCTGCACTTTTCATTTTTAAGCCTTTACAGTTCTAGCAAAAAAAGCAACTCATTTAAATCTCAAGGTAAACGACAGCTAATCAGTGTAAGGACGCCGTTATCCTTTACATGAGACAAGAACTCTACACAGGTTACGCTTCACGTGATTTAGGAGCCCAACAGATGGCATTTAATTAGGCTCCATTATATAAAGTCTTCACTACAGAACTGAACAGCCAATTGGTTGGCTAACTCAACTAAATGGCTGAAATGCATTAACGTTACCTTCTGAGTGTAGTCCTCCACATCCGCACGACGCTGACGGATTTAAAACTTTCGAGCTCAACAGCTTGGGCCTGTATCCCGACGAGGCTCCGTTGCTTTTCAACATCCATAGTGAGCGGGTGAACGGCCGAATCATAGCCGAGCCTGGAGAGCGCAATGTCGGGCAGCTAAGCGGCAGGGCTCGCGCTGCTGACGGTGCGGCTGAAGAAAGGCGAACAGCCGCTCCCACTGCGCGGACAACCGATTTCAGCATGGCCGTGTGGATATAAGAAGCTTTTTAGAAGCAGGATAACTAGGCTTAAGACCAGAGACCCCTGTGAGCCTCACGACTCCTGCTGCGGCTACAAGAAATACGCTGCACGTGTGGAAGGACACGTTGACCTAGCTTTTAACTTTGACGTTTGCACCGGAAGTGATACTTTAACGATTAAAAGAATAATTTTAAAATATTCCGTTTATCCAAAACTATTTGAATACATCAGTAATTTACAACTTATCAATAAGGAAGAAAAACCTAAACAAACAAAAAACAACTATTTATTTAAAAAGAATTATTTGATCAGCGCCCCCTGTGGCTACAATAGATACTACATTAAGCGGTGCTTCTGCTCCGCCAGGATGGTTTCATAATTTTCGACTCTTCTCTCCTTCAGTGACTTAAATATCCGAATCAAATCTAGAATGTCTGCTCGCATTAAAACTGATATGTTTCCAACTTGGTCATGTGTCTGATTATGAAACACAGTACCATCACTTCCTACGAGATGCATGATGCAATCCTTGGCATAAACGAATAAACGTGGAGCCCATTTTTACCATTGTAACAAGAGTAAAAAATTAATACGGTTTTTATGTCTTTTATATTTGTTTAAATTTTCATTGTTTCTGTTTTATATTATGTGACTTGTACTTATGACTGTCAACAAAAGTGAAAAGTAATTGAATATTAACAGTACAAATAAATCATATTTTTGACTAGATCTAAAATAACTAATCTGTTTCAGAATTACGTTATTCCATAACTATAAGATACCCAGGTAAAAATTATGAATGTCTTCCAATGATCACAGTGAAAACGATGGAAAAAATAAAATAAAAAGATATTTTTTCATAAATATGAAACATAAAAAATATGCAATATCTATAAAAATGCTGAGATACTGTCATAATAGCTAAAATAAAGTGAAAAACTGCTTGGAAAATGTATGTCAATATGTATAGGGGATTTATTTATTACAGAGCTATAGTATCTCTTAAATATGATAACTAAATTAATAGTATATCAGTTAATTTTGAGAACATAATTCAAAACTTTCATATAATAAACTTGTGTTTGGAACAAGTATAAACAGTTTTTTATTTGAAACAACTTTGGTTATGCAAGACTATAACAAATTCTTATATACAATAAACAGTTTATGAATTCAATACTTGCATTTGTTCTTACAAATCATACGCATGCACATGAAGTATTTGCTGACCTCTAAAGCTTCACCTCTAGATGAAGACATCAGAGTAAGAGTGATCCCTTAGAAATTCAGTCAAAAAAAAACAAACTGCAGCTTTAATTCTCTGCAGGAACCTCAAAATGCATCAGCTACAACAGTTGGAATTTGGTGCATGTTTTTAGGTTATATATATATATATAAATATATATAGTACAAACCTGAGTCTACATTAAAAAATAAAATTGATATTTTTCAACATAACTTATAGTTTAGATATTTTACTTTTATGTCCATGCACTGCATACATTAGATGTCTAGCAGCTACAAAACCCAGCGTCTGTTTGTTGTCTAGGTAACAATCTGTCCCAACACACACTGAGGAGTAGAGCATGAAGAGAGAAGGCATGCCACATCCTCTCACATGCAATGTCACAGGTTTTACATGCACGAGCCAACGCAGCATTGCCATCAGCATATGGAAATATTTTCATTTAATTCAAATGTGAATTTCTGTTCTGTCGAACAGATTATGACACATTTTACTGTCTTTGCAGAAAATTCTCAAAGACTATCCGTATAAACCTAAAACTACCTGCTGAGAAAGTTGAGGACGTCACTGATCTTCAAGCTAACGTTTTGAAGGCAGTCACTGCTATAATCCATATAAAACTGAAACGTGCAGCCGGCATCCAGAAGTTTAGCTCTTCTGATTCCTGCCAACTGTGCTCCAGTGAAGTTATCTGTGCCCCTGAAATGCATGCAGATCCTGAAAGAGCTGAAGCAGATTTAAAAAAAAAACAAACAAAAAAAACATCGTCGTCACGTGGCGCCGGAACCTGCAGAAAGTCAAGATCGTGAGGCGCTGATTTGTACAACTGCATTCAGACTTTCTTATCCAATGTCAGCTAGGAGGTAGTGGACCCCAAAAGGTTTAAAAGTCCCTCGTTTATTCAAGAGTGCAATCCTGTTAGCTCCTGGTGAGGTGCAGCTTGCGGCCAAAGTACTCCGGCGCTGCATCCAGCAGCCAGTCTGCGTCGACCAGGCACAGGTCTCTCATGTAGCAGCGGGACGTGTGCAGCAGCTCGTTGAAGACCACGTACGCCGGCTTGGCCTGGAACAGGACGGAGGACGGGTGGATGGCGACGGCCTGGTGGGTGTCCAGAGCCAGGTAGCCTCCGTCGGGCTGCAGCTCGGCGGCGTTGATGAACATCCCGTGGGCGAGGCAGCGGCGGACGCTCCCCGTGTCGGCCCCGCAGGACTCCAGCTTCAGGTTCAGCTAGGAAAGACAAGTGCTTTGTTAAGCCAAGAGATCAAGTACCTGCTCTGATCAAGCAAAACGAAAAAGAGTTAGAGCACAAATTTCATCCCTCGCTAGTCTCGGAAAACCTGGCTTATCTTCAAAGAAAGGGGGGAAAAAAATCACAATGCGACCCTTTAAAACATACCTTTCTGACACACAAAGCCTTTGAGTCATGGTTTCTCAAAAAGGAATCACCATTACTATAATAATAGTAACATAATAGTGAAAGTGTATGTAAAAACAAGTTGCGCTAATAAAAAACAATTGCTGTCACCAGAAAAAAATGTAATCAATCTCAATATTTTGACATTTTATGAAAAAGTCTGAATTCTTCTTTTTTATTTTTTTTCCATTTCCCCGAATCCTCTTCAGTAGATGTGAGACCCTAATTGGCAACTTTAAAACAAGGCATGTGGCATGTGGATAACCATGCAAGAGGAGCCAGGATCCAGACTGTCACGTACCACAAGTGTAGTTTGTGAACATAAAATTTCTGAGTTAAGAAAATTGTTGTTTTACTATTATACATTGTCTGTGTGTCAATACAATCAACTCCATAAAATCCTTCAGCGCTCTCTTCTGTTACCTACAGAGATTAGTAGTAGAAAAGAACCTTTTTTGGCGTCAGCGTACTTTGACTTTGCTCCCACACACCTTAGATGCATCGGCAGCTTAAAGTGACTTTTTAGGGCTGTTGACAGTTGGAATAGAGCTTCACTTTTGTGTCATTAGTAAAACCTTTTGATCGATAACATACTGAGGTGCAGCTAAAACTAATTAAAAGAAAAAACACGACAAACATTATCAGTAGAAAAGTGAGACTTTAAACTGTTTCCATTCACTACTAATACCATGTTTTACATAATATAAACTACCATGTAAAACATGGTATGTAAAACAGTGATGGTTGAAATTTTTCAGCTGGTGAGGTGTTACAAGTGGTAAATCATGGTTTAATCCCTGATGGGGGTGCTGGTCTGTTTGGTATCTATCCTACTCCTCACAGACAATATTTCTCCTAAATTTCACAAGAACAGAACATGGAGTCTTATTTTAACAACAAAACAGGAATTGCACAGTTCACATAGAAATAATAATAAAAAAAGCTACTGAAATGTAACTCTTAGATGTGATTTTGATAAGCAGATTTGTACCTTCAGACAGATTTCTCTGAGCTGAGCCTGAACGTCTTTCACCAGGCCCATATTCCTGCTGTTGACAAAGTTTTCCCGACACCACTCCTACAACACAACTCAAACTGGTTAGCAGTGGTCATTCTGGACATTTTGGGGGAAAATCTCTCCAAAATGTCTCCCACCTTGTTACCGCCGACTTTCTTAAAAGCTCTATAGATGTTGAGCAGAGTCATGTGATCTCCCTCGCTGGAAGCAAACTTCTTGCGTGCCGCGAGCACATCGTCCCGCCGGGCCGGAGGGTTGAACAGGACGGTGTCCACCGACAGCAGAGACACGATGCTCAGGATCTCCTCGGAACAGGAGAAGTCCGGGGACAGCAGGATGGTCTGGCGGCACAGAGGAACCCGCATGGGGAAGCAGTGAGATATATTTGATTTGAATTTTGTTCATGTGATGCCGTTGGTTCCAAATGTTCCCCCATGTTTGTTCTAAGTCTACAATCAAAGTAGAGCTGAAATGATAATTCAGGTTAATGGTGATAAACTGATTAACAGAACTAATCGCCAACTAATTTCGCAAACGATTAATCGTTAACGGGAGTATATGAAGTAAAAAAAAAAAAAAATCAGCCGTTTGCTGAAAAACACCCTCAGAGCAATTATTAAGCTAAAACTGTACAATATATGTGTACGGTTTGCATTTAAGATGAAAACCTTCCTCGACTTCAAATATGTTCTAAGAAAAACTCCAAAGCAGGAGTTTTAGCTTCACCTGGTTCACGTTCTATGAAAAAACAAGCAAACACCTTTTACTATCCAATTAATTGGATAATCCAAAACTAAACAGATAATCCCCATTCTGTATCAATGCTAAGAACCAAGCACAAAGACCTGAGTCCTCAGAGTATTTTCTTAGCTGCAGATGCATTCAAGTGAAAAAGCCTGAACTAAAGGAATGATACATTCCTGCATTTTAAGCCACAACTTGATAATTTACTTCATTAAAAATGAACTGAATTTGCATATTTTAATGCATTTCAAATATTGCATAAAAAAGGCTTAAAATGTTAAATGAAAAATCTCTAGAATGTACCAATTGTTTTATCCAATTAATTGATTAATCATCAGAATAACTGAGATTAATCAATAATTAAAATAAGCGTTCCTTGTCGCCCTATTTAAAAGCACATTGCACCTTGGCATATCTGGGCTCCAGAGGGAAGCTGGCCATCCTTTTGCCCAGAGCAGTGAGGAGAACCTGGCCGTCCTTCCTCTCCACAGCTCCCAGCAGCTCCAGATGCTCCACAGCAGAGCGAACGGCCTCTGAGTGAAACACGGACACAGCGATACTAACAGATCCACCACATAAAAAAAAACACAAACAAACTACAAAGCTCTGAACAGGAATGGCTGAGCAACCGCTTCTTACCTGGAGAAGGTTTGGACATAAAATCAAAGTTCATCACATCAGGAATGCCCAGCGCCATAAGCTGCAGCATCACACCAGCTAAATTACACCTGGAGGACATAAACACACACAGGAGAGAAAAGATGCAGCAGAAACGCTTCTTCCATCAGTCTGACCTGAATAATTCAGAAATTCCAGCAGAGGAGGCGGAGCGTCCTACCTCTGGATCTCAGGCACAGTCGTGGGGATGAGGTTGTCGAATTCCTGTTCGGTGTAAAGCCGGTAGCAGAAGCCGGCGTCCTCCCTGCCAGCCCGGCCGGCTCGCTGCCACGCTTGGGCCTTGGAAACTCGCTGGACTGCCAGCACCTCCAGACCGCTGTCTGACCGGCAAAACGCATCGGAAGCAACGAGGTTATGTGACATTATGTGTATTCTAAGTACTGTGAAAGTATATAAATTACTGCTGGGCAATAAATCAACTTTATCCAGTCACTGAATTGTTTCTACAGGACTCTGGCCCTTAAGGCCTGGATTTGGAGGTCTCTTCTCTAGATGTTCAAAAGTGATGGACACAATTTAGTCGGTTTAGTATATATGCAAACCCCTCTTGTTGAAGAAAAGACATATAATCTTTAAAAAAAATGCAATGACATTTCTAGTTGTAAGTTGATAAAATATGGGGCAGTTAAAGGGGCTATGAATGAAAACACGCATGTGACTGAAGACCCTCACCAGGACTGAACCGCTTGGCCTTCACCATCCCCGTGTCGATGACGTATTTGATCCCAGAGATTGTGACTGACGTTTCTGCGATATTGGTGGCCAGGATGACCTTCCTGCAGCCCTGCACAACAACGAAAAGCAGGAACCGTTCAGCAGCGTTTAAGACGTCACAGCTGCCTTCCAGCGTGTTTGCCGTCCGCTTTACCTTGGGCGCTGGCTGGAAGACCCTGAGCTGCTGAGCTGGGGGCAGCGACGCGTACAGAGGGATGACCACCATGGGGCCGCAGCTGTCAGGGAGATGCTTTGCGATGTCTCTGCACGTCCTGGCCAGAGCCTCGATCTCCTCCTGGCCCGTCATGAACACCAAGATGTCGTGGGACTGCGGTGCTTCCTGCGAATAAGCGGCACGGAGAAGCTTGTCAAAATGAGTTATGTAACAAAACAACCGGGCTGATTTCGTTATTCCTACCAACTAGTCCTGATTTATCATTTTTAACCAGAGAATGAAGGACAACCTGATGGATCTGGAAGACAGAAACGAGTGCAGCCTGCAGGTAGTCCGACTGGGGCAGCTTGGTGTAGTAGATCTGGATGGGATGCTGCCTCCCCTCCAGGTACAGCACAGGCGACTTGTTGAAGTACTCCGAGAACAAATCCACGTCCATCGTGGCGGACATGACGATGACCTGCGGAAAGGAGCTGCTTTTCAGATGCTTCTCGATTAAAAAGGTACAAAAAATAAATAAATAAAAACCGACGGCGGACGTCTCACCTTCAGGGGAATCTTGTTCAGCTCCCTGCGTCTGCGCTGGGCGCTCTTCACCACGCCGAACAGCACGTCCGTGTGCACGGTGCGCTCGTGGGCTTCGTCCAGGACCACCACGGTGTAGCGCAGCAGCATGGGGTCTCCGATGGCCTCGCGCAGGAGCATCCCGTCCGTCATGAACTTCAGCTTCGTCTCGGGCGAGGTGACATCCTCGAAACGCACCGTGTAGCCAACCTTAAGGGAGACGTAGTGCACGTGCAACAGTGAGGCTCCAAGATAACAGTTGTGTGCTTAAATATTATTTTTATCAATCAAATCAAATCTGTTTTCGTCTGGAAACTGCCAAATTGCATCGTTCTGAATAGATGATCAAGATTATTTCCTTTTAAAACGTACTTATTGAACGCAGAGATGGATAGTTCTAGAGATTTTAGCAGTTTGTTGGTGGGTTTTATTAGTACGTTCAGGCTCAACCAGACCTTTGACAGAACATTCATGATTTTGATACGACCCAAAACAAAAATGAGTTTGACACCAGGGTTTCCCTTATAAGCCTGGCGGGCCACCAGGCTTTACTTGTGCCCCCACTAGGCTAAGCATTTTGACCAAACTTTTCACCTCCTCGACTACGATTTGCTTATATTGTGTGTAAACAGTTGATGTTAAGTAGAATGACAAATGCTGAATTCTTCTTTTGAACTCTGACAATTTCTCAAGACAATATTTCATTTGTATTAAGGTTACCATTGCAAGAAGGTACTTGAAAATATTATTTGCACTTTAAATGTTTATTTTTTGGTATTTATTTATTTTTTAAAGCTGGCAAAAATAAAGTTTTAATAGAATTGCAACTTTATGAAAAAGGTGGTGTAAAATCAGTCATTTTTGGCAGCAACAATCACAAAAAAATAATCACATCATAGTGGAGGGACTCCTTAAAGTAGGTCAAAATACACTTCATGACATCAACTGGCAACACTGAATTTTATTTAAGGGTATCAGTGTAGAAGTAAGTGAATATTTAACACTGTAAATCAACTTTGTGTTGGTCAGTCTCTCTAGTTACACTATGAAAAATGCAATACCAGCTTCCCAAGCTGAGTCCTCTTCTCCTCGGACACCCGAGCGGCCAGTGAGACAGCAGCGACCCGACGTGGCTGGGTGATGGCGATCAAGCCCTGCCTGCCGATACCGGCTTCAAACAGGTACTGGGGGATCTGAGTGGTCTTCCCGGAGCCAGTCTCACCTGGAAGAAAGGAACGGCTCGTGTTTAACACGACAAAACCACAGAAACGACATTATCTGCGCGAGACACGCGACGAGGGTAAGCATATTTCCCCAAAACTACAAAAAGTTGGAAAACAAAGGAGCGTTTTTCTCGTTAAATAAGCCAGCAGCGGCCGTGGCTGTGTTTTACCTATAACAATAGCGTTATGAAGCTGCCTCAGCTCGTTCACTAGCCGAGTCCTCGCCTGGTAGATTGGAAGCTGTTTCCTCTGGACGTCGGTCGGTGTGGTCACATTCCCCTTTCTGGGCAGCAGCATTCCAGGTTTATTCTTCTCCAGGCGGAAAAACGCGGACCCCGGCTTGAATTTTTTAGCCGGAGGAAGGTCGGGGTCATGGGGCATGGTCTGGAGGAAGGAACCGGGACAGGAGAACCTCGGCGGCTTCTTGTTTTGCTGAGCAGATACGTCGAAAAGTTTCCTCGTGCTCGTTGACTGGACGCGCGAGCGTCAATGCGGATGTTTTGCTACATCTGCAAAAACGTCACCACGTGGTCGAATTCAAGCGCACACGTTTGACGTCACCGGCTCGGTTTTTTTTAAAATCCCTTTAATTTTTGATGTCCATTTAAAAGTCGCTTGTTTAAATACAATTCTACTAAATACACTAAAATAGTAATAAAAATAAAGAGGAAAAATAATTAGGACCACATTCACCAAGCCCTGACTCCATATTAAAAGTTATTTATATATTATATTATGAACCTTTATTTACCTAATAAACATGAGCGCTTTCTGTTTTCACGTTACTCTAAATAAACGTGTTTCATCACATGCCTAAACGTATCACAACGTTTCCTGTAATGTTAAGCCAACAATAATGTAAATATGAGCGCCTCTCAGAGTTGTCCAGCAGAGGGCGACATAAACCATTGAGAGATTTAAGTGATTTAATCAGTATTCACTGTTTTCTGTCAAACTGTGGACACGGAGACTATAAATCTTCTCTTTTCCCCCCACTTTTCCTGCCATTTCATAATGGCATTCAGTGATGAAATATACAATAGGAAACATCACTGAACTTTCTCCAACGTGTCACCCTTCAGCCTGAGTGTAATATAAGCATCGTCAGGGAGCTGAGCCATCACCTTCTGTACTGCAAGCATCTTGTATTGGAATGAAGAAATTATTGAAAAGACACACTCCAGCCTACAACTGAATGTCTGTCACAATATGGATTAAGTGTTCTTTATGAACAGTTTTTCACATTTTGATGTCATCTTTGTTACCCATGGAAAAGATAATCATTTACTTGCACTTATACGACAACATTGTTTTGCCGTTACACAAACGATAACCAAAAAAAATGTTTTTCCGATTCAGTCTTTGGAGGATTTGCTGGATTTGTATTGTGCAACATCTAGCTCTGCTTCTGCTTTGATTTTTCACACTGTTTAAAGATTACACACATCTTTCCTCAGTCATTAAGTGTCTGATGTCAGCTAAAGTACAAGGAAGAAGATGGCAGTAATGAACTCTTCAGTAGCTGCTCATGTTGTTTAGTGATACCACACTTTTCTTTTTCTCACTTGTTCATGGCTCTTTTTACTTCTTTTCGATGGTTGATTTCATGAGCTTCTCTAACCATTCATGTGAAAAAGCATTTAATAAATTTATTTCGCTTAATGCTTTTTTTAATCCAATTGTTGTCCACTGGTTTCTGAATCCTGAAGTCAGCCTAATAAAGTCAACCTGTTTTTATGGCTGTTGTATTAGAAGACATATGGTGATAAAATAATATTTTCAAATACTTTGTGTTTTACAGTTTTTATCTAATTTTGTCTAAGTTTCTTATCTTGACACTTTGTTAAGATTAACAAAACAAATAGTATCACATACAGCAAAGTAAAGAAAATGAATGCCGAAACAAACCATCCATTATCTAGCACACTTATCCTCACAGGGGTCACCAAAGGTCATCAGATGTATTCGTTCTGCAGCCCATTGCAGAGAATAAATCTGAACATATCAAACCTCAGTTAGGAAAAAATAAGGACATAGATTAACACTGTACTTTCTATTTAACCTCCATCACATGGGCAGGCTGCCACTCTCTGCTTCACCTGCAAACCCGTCATCAGTTGTCTTAAGGAATGAGGTGTAAAGAGTTCATGTGTCAATCCGTCGTTCGGAGCAGCGCTGCTGTTAAAACACCATCCATCATCCGTCACGGTGCGATGTTACTTCGTCAGGCTCTCTGGACTATTACAATTGGAGGGAATGAAATGGTTCATGCACCAACATGCTAAGATATTCCAGAGAAATTGGTGCTTGTAAGCAGGAAATTGTGTAACAAATTCCTTTTGATTTGCTTAGCACAAATACCGTTCTCTCTCCTTTCACGCCCTCTGCTGATACGTCAGTGTGCTTCACTCTGCTGACCTGCAATCGATTTCTTTCTCTCCACATTTCTGAACAAATGCAAATGCTTCCCTGTTGAGGTTTAGTTAAAAACCTCCTATGAGACAGAAAGTTAGACCTGGCAGCGAATTAAGATAATCTCTGTCTCACTACGTCAACAATACACGCCCATGCACTGTTTTCATTAGTCGATTTGTATGTGGTTCTCCAAGTTTACCTGGTGTTTGTGTTTCAGCTTCATCCAGAAGTCCTCTTGGTCCGAAGCAAAAAGCTGGTAGGATGTGGCCTCTTGCGAATATAAAATATGCCAGAGAAATTCATCATCAGGTTCAATGTTTCCATCATTTCAACTGTGACAACGCAGCCATTTATTTGGCTTAACAATATAATATATCCCACCCACTAACAGGTGCCTCCATGAAGAGATATTCAGTGGTTTAGCTGGTGGCTATCATGTTATGTCAGTGTATGAAAGTATAATTGTAACCAGACTAAGATCTCTTCAAGTGGTTACAATGTTAACATATTGACTTTTTCAAAGTACTTTTTAAGTGCTGCACTTTCTGGACTACAGTTTTTCATAATTTGGCTGATCCTGCTACTTGTCGTTCAGAGACACTCATCATGTTTTTCCTCTTCATGCTGCATTTTCTGACTGATGCGTCTTTTGGTGCGACTTACAGTCTGGAGAATACAGTCTTTACCCATATATGGACAAAAATTTTGGTGCTTAGGTGACCCTTCCCTACTTACTGGAAAAAAACATGTACTTATACTGAGGACTTTTGATAACAATTAAATCTACTGCATGGATATTTTATTATAGCATTTGGTTCTATTTGTGTATTAGACTGGGCCAGCTGGAATTGGGTGCAGTCTCCCATAAAAGTAAACAGATCAAAACCTTTGTAGAAACTCCGTTCAACAAACTGAATATTGTTTCACTTCACGCTGCGCAAAGCAACATTGTCCACAGCTGTTCCTGGGTTTGTAATTGGTAACTCACTGGACTCTGCCACACATCCTTCCAGATATGATTCTTGTTTCTCATTCTGAAGTCCTTCTTGGTCGCTGCACAGCTCCACGTCCCCCCGCAGCATGAAGCAGGCGTTTCTGTTCTTCAGAGGAATCCAAGACTTCTGCTTACGATACACCCTTGTGCATTTTTCTGTGCTGACAGTGTCTGTGCAGCAGGTTGATGCAGGGCAGCACAGTTTGAAGCTCACTCCTCCAGATCCTTAGTACTAGACAGTTTATTCAAAACAACTTCGAGTGAGAAGAACCACCTGTCGGCCATATTTTAACCTTTTCTTTTCCCTTCACAACAGAACCAGTAGTAGCGTTATGACTGTGGATGTAAGAACAGCTTAAATCTCACCACACATCAGCTGCCTTTTGTTGTTCTCACTCCATTTATATCAATTCCCCAAGTTCTGCTTCCAAACTAATGTTTTAAATAACAACATGTACTGAAAACAGACTCCAACAACACCGGCAAAGATAAAGGCAGTCGTGTAAACACAGAGAACTACACGATTCATATAAAAAAATTCCAAACAAAGCCTCGGCCCTTTGAGCGAGTCATTTACCGGCCCGTGTCCCTTTAAAACAACCGTCCGTTGCACTAGATTCAACAGATTATATTGTTTTTATTAGAGCATTTGGAATCCAAATACGCCACTGATTTTGGATTATTGCTTAGATCAACATTAAACCCTTCTTGCAATCCTTGTAAATTCGCTGCAGTCCTGCCAAATCCTTCCAAACAGGCATTTCGGGGGAAATTTTCAAAACATATTAGAAAAATCAACAGCTTTACCCTGATTTGGAGCTGGTTGTTGAGCCCAAATGTCAAAACTGTATGGACATGTCATTAGTCTCCATTGTTGTGGGGAAATATTTCCTTTAATATTCCATCTTATTTTCACTCATTCAGTTGTTGCATAATTCCAAGTTGCCACTTCACACATCCTGTGTGAGGGAAGATTAGGAATGCAAAGCATCTCCTGAAGAAAAAAGGGAATGTAATGCTGAGTGAGAAACACTCCCCTTAACACACACGCACACACAGATGCAGTCGCATAGAGTGAAGATAAAAATTTAAGAAGGCTTAACTTCTGGCAAATGGTGACAAGAGAAAACGGAAAACAAGCTTAAATGCACGCGGTGTGTTTGTGTCTATCTCCAGCTTGCATGCAGGAAGAGCGCCTCGGTGGAAACGATAAGGTTTGATTGCTCTAAGTGAGGAGGAGGTCCGGTTCTTAGGGTAACAGCTAAAGTCTGTTCTTAACTCAAAGAAGTCAAGCAAATGTCTTCTGATCTACTTGTTGTGTGAAGAGGATGCACAAAAACACAAACAAAAAAAAGAGATGCCAAAAAAAAAAAAAGGAAAAAAACATGATCAAACCCAACTGTCAGAGGAGATGGTGACCCCCGTGAATATAAAGAGAGGGAGGGAGGCAGAGCCGAGCTGGAGGGAGGAACTCTCTTTGCTTCATCTTATGAAGCGTGTCAGACGTTAGCAGAGGAGTGTCTCTGCAAGCCAGGAGCCAAGGCACAGACTCAGAGTGAGAGAAAGAGGGATTTTTTTTCTTTCTTCTGCTTTTCTCTCGTGTCTATATATGCGATTGAGGTGACAGGAGAAGACCCTCCTGTCTGCGGGTCAGCTGGCGAGAAAAGATGAAGAACCAAATCACCAGCGCCCTGTCTAACTTCTTCTTCGAGTACGAGACCCCGCGCCAGGTGCTGGTGAGGAACAGGAGGGTGGGAGTGGTGTGCCGGCTCATCCAGCTGGGGGTCCTGGTTTACATCATCGGGTAAGACCCCTTAAAGTCATCTCCTCTTCTCTTTGCTTGTCAGGGCAGTGAAGATGTCATGACCTCTGAGGATTTTTTTTTCTTCTTCTTCTTTGGGGTTTGAAAGTACGAGGGTCAGACTCACTAGATTGAGTGAAACAGATAAGTTTTGTTTGCAGTGCACCGAGTGTTCGTGTGGGAAACCGATTTACTTTGGCTTACCACGTCCTGTTGATAGAGCAAACACTGGGCTTTAACAATCGAAGAGCCTTGACTGGCAGCCATGGCAGAAGATCCTGACGTACCAGGACAGATATTTCCTGTCCGCTCCTACAAGTCCAGGCGTTAAAAAAGTGTGCGTTTCTTCGCCAATGTTTCCTGAACCACCCTCCACAAACATGCTTTGACACGCCAGAGTCTATTAAAGGAGAGCTAATGGGCTCATTGTTTCCAACTACGATCAGTGGTTTGTGGTCTTAGTTGCTTGAAATTGCACCTGCCTCATTTACAGCAAATGCACAATATATGTCTTTATTTGTAGTTTGTGCATCTGAGCAGCAGAACCTGCAGGACTGAGTGTGATGAAACACTCCGAGGCATATGCTACAACAGATTAAGATCAAGCGCTGCACAATTCGCTGCCAAACGCTGCTGACGTGTTATCTGCTCAGGGTGATGTTGACAGTCCCCCAAATATGAAACTCTGAAAAAAAGTGATATAACACTTTCAGCCTGCTGCAGAATTTACAACTTAATAGTGTATCATCTAGTTTGTGTACCTTCTTAATCCTGGCAGCGGATTTATGTTTACTCCCTGCTCCGGTCCTTCCATTTCTTTGCCCTCGTCTCTCTCTCTCTCCTCAGGTCTCGTCCACACAATTAATGTCTTCAATGCACACCTCAACTCTGTTTAATATAATTAAAAACTATTTTTAATAAAAACTCCAATCAAAGTGGTGATTTGAAAATCTGGAGATCTGCAAGTGTGTGATAATATCTGGTATTCAAATATGGCACCGCTGACGTCACATGACGATAAAATGGACCGTTGCTGTTGTTTCACCTTGCAGTGGAAGAAAACCGATTGCTATCAGAGAAGTGCTGACTTTTATGTTGGTTCAGACGCTTTTTGCTCGTTGGTCTCTTACAAGCCCCACTGCTCTAATACTGCGTTGAGCTGCAATGGAGAAACGGCGCCAAAGGTTTTAAACCAACTGTTTCTCCCAATACGGAGGCACAATGCCATTCCACGTTGCTGGTTTTGGATCAGACTTGGACCCACACTCTGTTAGTCCACCTGTATGGCCTCCTCTCACTGCCACATCCAGTTACTAATCAACCACTATCAACCTCTATCCAGTCAGCAAACTCCCTGGTATTTACACTGCATTCCAGCATTAGTCATAACTTGGACATTTTGACTTCGCAGTTGGAATAATCTACTGAAATGCTCTCCTAAGTTGCATTTCACACTGGGAAAGTGGGAGCAGCCCTACCTAGTTGGTCGACCTCACATTTCAAAATGGGCCAGCAGTCGTAATGAGCTGCGATGGAAACATTTTTATTTTACAATGTATACTTGTAAGAGAAATCAATGTCACATGTAGCTTGTGCATCTCTAAACTGAAGAAATTAAGTTTCAATAAAATAAAGCTGAAAATTATGCTCATAAGAGGAACTGGAAACGATGTCTGTGGGAGTCGCCATGTCGAAATTCGGACTTTTACGAAATCTATTGCATCAAATTCAGCTGTGAATTTCCACTTCCGTTGGTTTTCCATACATTTTTTCTTCTTACCTCCAACCCTTTGTTTTCTTAATCAAATGTTAAGTTCCTTTCTTTCTTTCTTCATTAAAAACTTAAAACTCATCTCTGCTCTCTGTGGTTGGATTTTTTAATCAAACCATGATAATATTTGGTATGCAAGAGATTAACCAGCAGAGACAAAATCACTGCATTACTGTGTCAATCTAAAACCATCTAAGTACGAAAAAAAACTGTCGAAAAGAATAGATTTGTTTGAAAAAGGAAGCTCAAAATCCTTAAAATAGTTCTTATTTGCTTAACAAATTAACTAACACCACACATTCTGCACCAAATCAAAATATGAACCATGACAAAGCTCATCTCTCTACAAAAGGTGAAAACAAGCAGATATCAGTGTGCTGGAAAAAACGGGGGCTGCATTTTCCTTTACAAACTCAAACATCTAAACCAGAAAAAGGAGAACTTAACTATCTTTTGAATCGCTGAATTAATATTTACTTGTATAAGTACAGTAAGAATTAGGTCCGTAACATAACAGACACCAGTAAATGTGTTGCAGGCCAGGATCATTGTACTGCATTCTCTGCTTTTCTTGGTTTTGCCTCAGAAACAGCAGCTTCTGCATTAGACTCAGGTTCAGCCACTTCATAAAAGGTCTCCTTGTTGGTCTGACCAGCATTTCAATCTGGTTGTTTACTGGTGAATTTTGGGTTTGTCGTTTTGTTGAAACACCACTTTCAGTCACATCACCTGCTCAGTTGAAGGCAACATTAAGCTGTATCTAACCGGGTCATTGAGACCTTGAAGGCTGACCTGGCCACTTCAGAAACACAAACCACAAATAAAAAAATCATTTCACATGTAAAGTGCAATTTGTTAAAAACAATCATTTTGGCAAAGCAGTACAGTTGTGTGCATTAAAAGACGACTTACAAAGCAATACGAGAGAAAGAAACGAACGTTTTAAATGAGACAAGTGTCAGGATCTGTGTTTCTGTGTGTTTATTGTTGAGTTTTCTGTGTAGTCCTGTTCCCTGTGAGTCTCTGTGTCTTCCCAGTTAATTGTTTCCCAGGTGTGTCTCGTTCTCTTGATTACCTCGTGTGTATTTAGTCTCCCCTGTTGTCTGTTCCTCGTCGGGTCCTTGTCTTATGTCGTTGTCAGTTGTTTGTCTGCGCCAGTAGAACTGTCTAGTCCTGGTTAGCTTTGTTCTTCGTCGGCTCCAGTAGAACTGAAAAGTCCTGGTTAGCCAAGCTCTTATTGTCAGTCTGTGTATTCAGTTGCTACCGGTATTAGCTGCATGCTACGTTCTGCCGTGCTGCCTGTTGCTGGACTGTAGAGCTTCCTTCATAAACCATCCATCATCATCATTATCTCATCATTATTATCTGGGTCTCAGCGTCTATCCTCACCACAACCACACCACCTCATGACAGAAAGTTCAAACCTTCTCAATTCGTTTTGGTGAATATGCCAAGCAGAACGAGCAGCAGTAACTAAAGGTACGTTTTTCTGAGAACCAAGGTTCCATTTTTCTGTTTCTCTCACTTTCTGCAGGTGTAGAAGCAGACTTCTAGGATTCTCTCCATTATCCTTTGTCTCCTCTACTCTTATCTCCTTCTTTCCCTTTGAACTTTCCTTTTTTTCCATCTCAATGTTGATTTCATTTGAAATAAACCCAAAGCAATTTCTCATACAGACATAACACGGTACAAAATAAAAGAGGCATGAAAGTACTTTTACAACTCTGTCTGAACTTCCTCTATCCTCGCATCCTCTATCCTATGTCGTTTCTCCATCAGTAAAACTGGCGTATCTCGGTTTCACACAGATTCGTCTTTCACCCTGGGAGAGTTTTTGCCGCTTTAGATGATTTCAATGTTCCAATGGCGGCTTTCTATTTTATTTGTCAACTTTCTGGTTTAGATTTCAATTTGACATCGTCTTAGATCATTTTATCTGAAGATTTCCTGTATTTCTTCATATGAGGTCCTCCTCTAAAACCAGGTTTCTACTCAGGGTTTGTGCTTCAAAACAATGACCTATTTTACTAATTTTTTCAAATAGATCTTTACTAAAATCAACATGTACAACAGCTGCTGCCTTCATTGTTGCGTAAACCTGTTTGAAACCAGCTTTTCTACGGGAACTGAACTGCTGTTTTGACTAGGCCCTTTTCAATTATTCAATTCCACAGAATCAGCAACATGCATAAAATGACAGTTGGTTTTCCATTACTTTGCTACACAAAATTGAGGTTTGGCATGTAGAAATATGATTATTAACACATGATAACTAGCTTTGGCTCACATGTGAGATTGGTAGAAAGGTGAGTGAAAAAAGGGGAAGCATTTCAATCTGGTCTCTCAGTGTCGCTCGGTGGTCGTGCCTCATTCCAGTTCTGTCACCAGCCTCTTGGAGCCCATCAGGCCACATTAGAGCCGGACGGCGATGTCCCACAGAGTAGATGTAATTAGAAAGCTGTCCTGCTTCTCCTCTTCAGAATCTAGCCGGCCCAGAGACGGGTCAGGGCGGCACCGGGGCCGACAAACAGTCTTGTCAGGAATGTTCAGGTTCATATTAACCTCAGGTCAGCCTCAACAAGCTATCGGTGGAGATTTGTACGTTGTTGCGTCATGGCCAGATTGCTGAGTGATACGAAATGAAGGATTTCTGCACACTGGCAACTTTTAAATGAGAAGTATCAAGAAGATGGGGAAAAAAATCATCAGCACATCGATACATCTCTCTTTGTGGATATCTCTCTTTTTGACGCTTTTTATTCCCACTTTAATTTTTATTCACGTTTTCAATGGACACACAAAGACAAATCAGACATTTTCTTCTTCCTCTTCATGGTTTTTATTGGCGGTTGGCAACAAACTTTCCGTAGCATTACCGCCACTTACTGGTATGCAGTGTGATTCGTGATCTATAAACTTTCACTTCATACATACTCCTTACTTTATATTTCTGACTAAACTAACTCTCACCCTTACATACCTACTTAAATTACCCTATTTGCATAGAGTTTTTTATACCATACTTTGTTCTTAACACATTCTCTACCATCTATAATCTTGTTATTATTCTATCCTCCTTCCTGTTTGTTCTTCCCTTTCTATTCCTTCCTACAACCTTCTGGATCTTATAAAACCATCTTCCTGTTAACCCTTCATCCCACCTTCTTTGCCATATTTTCATCAGCTCTTCTTTGACTTTACTTTTCCCTTCAGACTTACTTGTCTTAACTGTTAAACTAATGGGACTATGAATAGCTTTCTTTGCCATTTTATCAGCTTTTTCGTTTCCTACTACCCCTATATGTGCTGGAACCCACACAAATGAAACTACTAACCCCATATTTTGTATTATATAGTTTATAATCAGACATTTTACTGTGTTATGGCATTTTTATGACAAACTCTTGAATTTAGATCCAATGTGAGAGTTGTCTATCTAAGTCCTGTTGAATGAGTTACCTCTTAAACTAAAACCCAGTCAATCTTTTCTTTTTTTAGCTAGCATGTAATATTTTCTTGCTTTCTTATCAGTCTTACTCACTATTGGAAGATTAATCTGAGTGCTGCAGATTGGCTAGAGGAAACGCTTCCACTCATCAGGAAGCTTTCTTTATTGCGTTTATGTTCTCTGTCAAACGCAAATCTCACCTAGATTAGCTTTTTCCACAGCCTCCTTCTATTATTTCCATTTAGCTTGTATAACCCCCACATTTTCCTAGTTAATAGCCTTTTCTGCTGAACTTATTTTCTTGGTGTCCCACTGTCTGAAGACAAACGAACACTGTGATGAAACACACGTTGTTCTGTGGGCGTCACGCCAGTGGGTAATTGCTCCTCACACCCTGCGTAAAATAGTTTCACATGTTCAACAGAGGATTTCTGTGTGGATACCATATCTCACCAGTGCACACCAGCTGTTGTCTGTCCCTCCCAGAAATATTATGCAAACACAAAGCAACGCAACATGCCAGGAATCATCATAAGCGTCTCAAATCCTGGCATTAATACTGAAACCTTGACAACGGAAGATTTCATCAGCACAAGCCTCGCATATTAAAGAGGCAAAAGAATAAACGGTTAAAAACAAGACTTCTCCACCGGCAGTCGTAGTTTTATATGCTCACAAGAAGCGCTAATGTTAAAGGAAAGATATTAGTTTGTGTTGGGGGGTAAGTAAGCAAATATCAACATTTAACAATGTGGCTCTTTAAGCTGCAGTGAGTAACTTACTAAAAAATACAGGGTTTTTTTTTGCTTGTTTTTTGTACTTTTTTTTTTTTTACATATTTGTTAAAATTATAATTATAACAGTACATAAGGCTCCTTTGCCTTTTCCCAATGGTTTTAGTTCTAACTAAACTATTAGTTAGAACTAGGTCATTGAAATACACCACTGAGTCAGAAATACACCACTGAGTCAGAAACTCTTCTGGGTTACTTAGGTTACCTCAAATGCTAAGGCTAGTTAGCATGGCCACAGATGACAGGGGATGAACGGTTTTCCTGGAACAGTACATTGTTTCCCCGCCATGGACCTTACCAAGCTCTGCTCAGAAACGACCCTCGAAAGTCCCACGTGACTACATGTCTCACATTAACAGCTTAGCTCCTATGTTTAAACATGGAATTTTTCGTTTCCACTGATTCTCTGCAGAGTATTTCTGAGTCAATTAGTGTAGCATTTCTGCCGGATTTTCACAAAATATTAGCCACGACAATGGACAGGGGAACCAACAAGTTCATGTCATCTTTTTTGGATGAGATCAAGGTGTTTTAGCCACGCAGCTAAATGCTAGTGGTGATTAGGAAAACAGCAGATCCTCACACCCTCAACATAAATATAGCTCTGGACAAGATCACTGACGCCTATTGTTCTTGCAAAGCTGGGTAAATCGGGCATTCATGGTTTTGAGGGTGATTTCTGTTGGCAAATGTTCGAATATGCCTAGGCCTGATACACGGTACTCGATGGCTAACATGATTAGCGTGGCTAACACAATTACAGTTTAGTAAAAAGCCTTTTCAGGTAATGCACATGCAGTTATGTGCAAGGTCTCATTTCGATCTCTACAGAGATAAAGTTCACTTTCTGCATGAACCACTTGCACACTCTCAACAGCTTCCTGGAAGGCTTTATGCTTCTTTTTCTAGTTCTTTTTCTTTCAAATCATGAACTGAAGCTAGTAGATGTCTGCATTTTGAGAAACAGCCTGTCAGATTTGTCCTTTTCGGTGGGGAGGACGAGCTGACCCACATTGAGATTCACACATGTCCCCTGTCAGACACGTTGCCGGCTGTACAGAGCGTCATGCTACAATCACTCGTATATAACCTTGCTGTTGGGTTCCGCTGTAAATTGGTGGAGGTGCTGACAGGACTGATGTCTTTCACAGGTGGGTCTTCATCTATGAGAAAGGCTACCAGTCCACAAACACGGCGGTGAGCTCCGTGTTCACCAAAATGAAGGGAGTGGGCTACACTAATGTGAGCGGGAATGAGACCGTCTGGGACGTGGCCGACTACGTCTTCCCTCCTCAGGTCAGTAAGCGGTCAGCCGAAGCCCGGCCGGGTCAGCTAGCCTGATCCAGTTATCTAAACCGCTCCAGTATGTGCTTTAAACGTGGAACGAGTCAGGGAGCATCGTTTGGACAAGGGGATGAAGTCAGCATCTACAGTTCATAAATCAAACTGTCACACAGATGAAAAGTCAGCCTGACACAGACAATAAATGTCACAAATCTTTGCTTTCAAAAGGAAACTGCATATCAGTTAAGGCATGACAATGTTTAAGTCATAGAAACTGTCAAAACAACAGCTTAAATTTCTGTTGGCAATCTTTGAACACACTGAAATGATACACTGACCAAACAGTGGCTCTTTAAATTTAGTACTCACCCAGTTTGAGAAGTTTGTCTATTGCATGCATTATCTAAGTACACACCAAATCGAATGTTACACTGCAATTAACTACATTTGTTGACCTAAAACCTAACCCAGGATTATAACCTGTGGGAAAGAAACATAAAGACATCATAAAGGTTGCTTGGTTTGAGTTTTGGGTGTGGACGTTTTTTTAAAAGTATCCCACAAACAACATACTACCAACTTGAAAAGATCTTTTTCTCTTGTATGTGCTTTGATGAAGTCGGAATCAATTTCCAGCGTGACGTGTGGGGAAAAAAGAGCTCTTACATGGTCATTCTTTGGGTTACAATAAACTGGAGTTGCAAAGTTAAAAAAATTGTGGCTAATTTTCTAATCCTTTACAAAGCTTTGACCTTTTGTGAGGATTAGAGGCGACGTCACACTGTGTGTGACAGAGGGCTCTAGGTCTTGTGGCTACTTTTAATAGGAAGGCAGAAATTGATTTCAGATTTCAAATGTTAAACTCTGGTTTTATACCGGTAATTAGCATCAATAGAACAGTTTGAATTAGAAACTGTTAACATCGACAAATTCTCTGATCAATTCTTGGAGTCAGGACCAACTGGGAATCACAAAGCAACAACTGTGAGATCTTGAAATCATCTTTAGAATTAATCTAAGCAATAAAAATGATAGCTACAAAAGTTACTATAGATAGATAAGGATAATGTGGATCCAAAATGGTGGATCATGAGGGGCTTTGGCCATTGATTGGTTATGTTGAATCTAGTCACTTAAAGTTTTTGTATAGAAATCTACATTTAAGGTGTTTCTATTAAAATAGGAGCAAAGAAAACAAACATAAACAAACGGGGTAAATTTAAACTGTACTAAGAATGAGTACTCAGGTTCTCAAACTGCTCAAAGACTCAACTCTATCAAAAAGATCTGACAATGATTCTGTCTCTCTTTCTCTCTCTGAAAAGAAAGCTAATTCTTTATGAGGTATAACTTGAATTTTCCAAATACTTATATAAACTTGAGTAAAATGTTTGATTCATTCAGAAGAGGTTCAGAAAGAGATGAAGTTCGTTACGTCAAATTGCTACACCAGTTAGCTTAGATGGTGTGTGTGTGTGCGCTCGTGTTTGTTTGTAATACCTTGTGGGGACCATTTTCCTGACACATACAATGTTGTGGGGACCTGCTGCTCCTTTTGGGGACCGAAGCCTGGTCCCCTCAAGGGCAAATGCTGTTCTTGGGTCAGGAATGAGATTTAAGGTGTGAATTGAGTTTCGGTCAGGGTTGGGGTGAGAGTGAGGTTTAGAATGCAGAAATGAATTGAAGTCAATGGAAAGTCCCCACAAAGATAGACACGCACTGATACGTTGGTGTGTGGGTGTTGAGGTGAGATGAAGCAGTTTCTCCCTTTGGTATTCAGTGTCTAATTTTTGATGTGTTGAAAGAATCTTTCTGGCAGATTACTTTATTTGTGTGTACAAATTAATCCAGCTGCATTTTTGTTTTGGTTTCAACTCTATCCATGTTTGGTTACATGAGTGTTTCGACACCCTTTAGTTGCTCCGTGCCTGATGTCTGCGTTTGCAACTTAAGTGTATGCAACTGAACCACACCACCAGCTAATCAGAGTCTTGCTTGCAAATTCTGCATTTGTTTGGATGAAACAAAAGAAACCCAGTCACAGCAAATATAAAAGAAACCGCATCAAGTAGCAAAAATTATGAAAGAAATTGTAGCATTTAAGAGAACAGTACAACATAATAGAAATACATTTTGAAAAGGTTGCACCCGCCTCTCATCCAAAATGTTTGCTGGAGATAGGAACCAGCATCAGCACCCATCTGGGCCCCACTAGGGACAAGGGTGTACAGAAAATGGATGGATGAAAGGTTTGCCATGTCACTGATTGGTTAATCAGAATGGACACAGTATATTGGTTCAGTGTGTCTGCTGGTCACTCCCTCATTGTGTTCCCATTTGGCTCACTACTTTATCTCTTCGCACTGACTCAGCACCCACCAAACATACCAAAGTTGCCTTTGTGATGTCATCAGGCGCTTAATACTGGGGATATGGGGGAGAGTTTTGCCATGTGGTTTCTTAGCACTTCATCACGAATGTTTCCGTTCAGATCTCACGGTAAGAGGAAGAACGTCCACAGAGATTTTCTTCAAGGTCTGCTGCATACGATCCAAACAGGAAACTGAATTCATTCATGTTTACAAGTTCCAGTTTCATAATCATAAACATTTGGCTGATTTCAAGAGCACAGTCTGTTGAGTAGGAGATTATTTGTCCAGTGTAAAATCAGCTGGCGACTGTGTAAGCTCTTTGTGTCCATTGTTCGTGTTGGACCTAGCTGAAAATCTCATTTAAAATCGAAGAAAAATAAACATGCAAATATCTCCCATATGACCAGATCATGTTCTTCCCTTACATGTTTGCTATTTCTCCTATGTGGCTTGTAGAAAACTATAAACAGGATTAATTTCAGCTTTTTTCATGCCAGCCACGGATCTCTGCAACTCAAGAGTTGTGCTATTTTGTGTTCTATCAATCCCCAATGCACGTCAATATGCGTTCAAGGGTTGTGAACACTTCAGGCGATAGCTTGACTGCATTCTTTATTCTGCAGTCTAATGGCAGATATACCTTCACATTAAATATTTTATTTATGTTTTGTGACTCTTTTTGAACTTTCAGGGCGACTCGTCTTTCGTAGTGATGACTAACTACATCATTACCGAAGGTCAGAAGATGGGAAAATGCCCAGAGGTACGTGCTAAGTCTCCCTTCTTTCCTGCTGCTGTCCCACCCGTCGCCTTTGGTCCGTCCTACACATTTCCATAAATAGTAAAAGAAAGCATGAAACGTGCCTCATTCCAAGACTGTTTCTGTAATCAGACATTTGTGTTGTTGTGTAGCAGGAAATACCCGTGTAAACCTAATGGCTTCAGTATGATGCAACACTAACAGGCCGCACAGTACGGGGAGATCATTTTAACCCAACGGTGTTGCTCTGTTCTCTTCTTCATTAGCTGTCTGTTTACATTCCAACATGTTATGTGCAAACTGACCCCATTCTCTTGTCCCCTTACAGCTTACAGGCAAGCATGACTGCACATCAGACGCCGACTGTGTAGGAGGGAGTTTCAAACGTACGGGACATGGTAAAGTCTGAGTTACCGTCTATGTGGAGCTCCAACCAAGCATCACGGTATCGCGTTTTGTTTTTGCATCTGAAAACACATCACTTAGTGGTCCTTTGAGGACGGCAAAGTCTGATGTCCGCTGAGTATTTGCGAAGGGGTTTCCAGAAACTGCCAGAAGCAGAGTCACAGCTCACTACTGAGAAAAACATTTATATGGAAATCGTAGATTGCGCTTGGTCACGGGCAACGATGGACGGTAACTGACTATATTTAGTAACTGACTATATTTAGTCAGTTACTGTCTGACTAAATAAAGTAAAGATAATGTTCTTGATTATCTTTACTTGGGTATTTTTTCGTTGGAATACTTATGACTTTCACTCCACTACATTTCAAAGTCTTAGCTCCATGTTTGATGTTCGTAAGTTTCTGAATGGCATTACTTAACGTTACCATTGTTGCTGTTTCCTTGTCAGGTTGGAGGTTGTGGTGGAGGAGACAAATGCAGAAGGCAAAGGCATCGATTAGATTTTGCAGTTTTAATGAAAATGAAAAAACAAAAACACCACAAAAAAAAGCATGGACAACATTTTACACAACAATAACAATAAAAAAGAAAATAGAAAATAAATTTCTAATTGCATTTTTATACTCATGTTTTTACATGTGGTAAAAACTTCAAGTGCTCAGCAAACATTACAACATTGTGCTGATTTTGGAAAATAGAAATTGTGCTTTTAAATACTTAAGTATTTTCAAAAGTATGTAATTTAAGTTGAGTGAAAGACCAGGCAACTTTTACTCATATTTGATTGAATCCTTTTATTTCAGTACCAGAGTTTACTACATCGTCCGCCACTGGCCATGGGGTTGAAACCAACACTCCCAGCCTTAGCAGCCAAACATTTGGTGTATTTGCTTGTATTGTGACCTAAAACCCTGACCTAAAGCAGACACCAGATTAAGGCTGTGCGTCTGATCTGTCTCGTCACATGACGGCAACGGGACAGAACATGAGAGCGCCGTCGATGGGTCCAAACAACGGTTACGTAAACGTATTCTTCTTTGTCAGTCTCCGGCTTTTTATTTCGGAGTCTTTCCACTTCTCCTCGTCCCACATCGGCTTCAATAAGAACAAAGCTTCAGATCTGTCCTGTTCAGACCCGTCAAATTCACCTTGAGGTGGCAGAGCTCCTGTAACGGCGGCAGGCTGGTGGAAATGTAAGCTTGCGGGAACAGGCCACCATGGCCTAACAGGTCGGTGGGTTTCAGCGAAAGGTCAGCGACTGCTGCTTGCCTGCCGGTGAAATGTCTGCACGTTTCTCCCGATGAGAGAATGAGATTGCCGCAAAGCCAGTTGCGTGCACAGAAATTATATGTATATACCAGAATCGGGCAAGATAAAGAAAAACATATATTTCAGCATTTGTTCTGCTTCACTTTTATGTCCCGCCTTGCCGCCGCTGATGTTAATCGGAGATAAGGAGAAGAGCGGAGGCAGAGGACGTTTTTAAAACGCTTTAATGTTAAAAGCGACATCCATTTTCTGTCGGATGCTGCCTCTCGGAGCGTGTGATGCACTTTTTGCCCCATTCTTGTTACGATTCAAAATTCTGTCTTGATGATGAGATTTCACATGTTCCTTTTAAGGAGAAATGACTGGAGTCTGTGTCAACAAAACACAAACCTGTGAGGTGCTGGCATGGTGCCCAGTTGAGGACGACCGCACTATTCCGAAGTATGTGGGATGTCGAAATTCTTCAGTGCCAGGGTCCAAGCAGAAAGCTACCAAAAACATAAATGTTTCGACTCTTTGTTCAAATCACAAATCTGACGCAGCAACAAAAAAAAGACTTACTGTGTTACTCCAGAAGCACCATAAGTAACAATAAATAATCCACCATTTATGGTTTTAAAATATGAGATATCAGTCTTGGATATTTTATGCGAAAACTAGTGGAAGGTTAGCAACTAGATGTCATTTTTTGAGGCTTAAGCTGTTGTCACATTGTTTCCTACCTTGCAATAGGTAAAAATGTATGGCTTGTATGTTAAATGTGTGAAAGTAAAGCCAGATTATATAAGAAGTAGGTCAGTGTTAATTCCAGTTTTACTTCTTGAGGAGGAAATCTTTATCAGAGCACTTGCATAAAGGTATTTGAGATTAAAGGTGCCGTATGTAACTTTTGCAAAAATGTGCTCTTTCTACATTCGTTAAAACTCTCAAGATAGTTACAGACAGGCAACCTGTGAAAAGATCGAGCTCCAGAAATGGAGAAAAAATTATTCCTGCAAGTGAGTTGTGGTGTACATTTGTCTTAAGCCCACCTTTTCTCCAGACTTAATTTCAAAATAAAATACAAATACACACTTTATTTTTGTAAAACAAATTCTAGAAATTGTTTTTTTCTTCCACTTTGTGACTATTTGCTTCATGGCGTTGTTCCTAACAGAAGTCATCTGGACTCGCATAGCCATCACAAGATTCACTTGGTTTAAATGCTTCATCACTTAGTTTTATAACTAGATTAGTGTAATTATAAAACATTTTTGTAGGTGAAACAAAATCCAATGTGATATTACACAGCAGGCCGAAACCAGGCAGCTGCTGCTGCAGACATCATGTGACAGTTTACAACACTGAAAACTGCAAAAGCAGTGTCAGTATAAAGAAAATATTTCATTTAATTATGAGCATATTAGTCTACTCAGCTAATGTTTGAAGCCAAGTTTAAGTTATGATCCCTGATTCAGTTTATGAAACAGGCACAGATTCTGCTTGGACCCTGATTACCTTGTGAGTGCTAATGATTGAATTTCTCATCACATTGGCATTTCTGTTTATTAATGTGACATCTTATATCACATAAAAACAGCAGGAACACTATCTGATTTCATATTCTTTTTCTTTTCCAGTCCTCCTCTTCTGATATCTGCAGAAAACTACACGCTCTTCATCAGAAACTCTGTAACTTTCCCTTTATTTGGCGTCACCAGGTGATGGATCACGCCAAATGAAAACTAGACAACAAAACATGCTCATAATTCAATATTAATAATCAACAGGCTTATGTATAGCTATTGAAAAATCCTAATAGAGCTCTGCTAAACATGTGGGAATAGTTCATTAGTGGCTTAATTCTGTAAAATTACTGTAATTGTAAAACGTTTTCAGTTCATGAATGCATGAAAGCTGAAGTGGCTTTTATGAGAAGCTGTTTTTACTGATGCTTGAATTGTTCGCAGGAGTAACTTGGTGGAGGGAATCGATAGTAACTACATCAGCAAATGCCTTTTCGATCCAAAGAAAGAACCGCTCTGTCCAATATTCAAACTGGGAGATATAGTGAAGCTGTCCGGCTTCAGCTTTGGAAAATTAGCCCAAGAGGTAAGTTTCCAGCGAAGTCTCGGTGCTTTAATCGATATTTAGTTGTGATGAAGCAGGTTTATGTTTGGTAAAATCACAGCTGGAGATGTATTTGTCTGATTATGGATGTTGCCGGTTTTTTGTCTGTTTGACAGGGAGGGGCTATTGGCATTGTTGTTGACTGGACATGCAACTTCGACGTCGATGTGAAACACTGTAAGCCAGAGTACAACTTTCACGGTCTCTATGGAAACCCAAGTGGGACTAATGGCACCAGCGCATCGGTTGGGTATAACTTCAGGTGACAGTTATTTCATCTAAAGATGAGAAGTT
Source organism: Micropoecilia bifurca (assembly GCA_903067075.1). Classification (NCBI taxonomy): domain Eukaryota; kingdom Metazoa; phylum Chordata; class Actinopteri; order Cyprinodontiformes; family Poeciliidae; genus Micropoecilia; species Micropoecilia bifurca. The sequence goes on along the minus strand of CAEGAF010110316.1, from coordinate 52,836 downwards.
TTGATATTTAAAAACAATAATGAAGTCTGTGCATTTGCTTATGCAGCACCTTTCACAGGTCTTAAACTTTTTGCACAATTTTTAAGTTAGATCCTCAAACTGCAGTGAATTGCTTAGTCATTTTAAGGTGCTTTTATTTAGTAGGTGTTTAGTAGGTATTTCGCCTCATTTATTCTGACAAACCAAAAATAGTTTGTTACATTAGCCAGCAAACGGCATCATGAAGACTAAGGAACACAAGTGGCAGGTCAAACACTGTGAAGTTGTTTAGAGTGGATCGATTATGAAACAATATCCAAAGCCACTTTCAGCAGATAACAGGAAGGTTAAACAGACACAAAACCTGTTTTCTGATTCCTCTGTCTGTTATTTATGGAACATCCTGGATTTAGAAATGGTGGCAATTTTTTTTTATTCCGGAGTTGGGGCCAGGATTCTCTGGGGAACAGACGGTAAAGCTAACCAAGCTAATGTTAGAAACTCAAGCCAGTTTCAAGAAGTCAACTCTGCAATCACATTGTAATTTTTAATATGTATTGATATAAAACTGCTAATATTTACTTGCTGTCTGGTAGGTTGTAGGATTTTTATTTTATTCTCAGAAGAAGGAGGCGGGTTTTTTTTCAACTATTTAATTAGATGAACCTTGTTTTTCCATGACCAACTGCTCATTTTATTGACTGGACTCAAGTCATTGTTTGCTCCTTATGTAATCCTGCCTCAGGTGTGTTTAGTTTGAACTTTACGATGTTTGCTCATCTCAGGCAGTTTTAACACATTGATTTTTATTCCTCATTCATCTAGAATGCTTCAATTTGTTCCGTGGCTTCTCTCACGCTCTATTAAGATGCTTATTGCTTGCAAGGGTACCATTTATGCCTCCTTATGTTTTTCTTAGGAGCAGTGAGGTCTTATTCTGACTGTCTTTGTGATTGTTTGCAGGTATGCAAAGCATTATATGGAGGATAAAATTCCCAAGAGAACCCTCCTTAAAGTTTTTGGCATCAGGTTTGATGTCATTGTGAAGTCACTGGTGAGTAAAATAAATATTTTTCATGGTATGAATTTAGCATTAATAAACAATAAAAAAGTGAGCTTTGTCTGACTGGAGCTGTGTCCTTTAAAGGCAAGAAAATTTGACATAATCCCAACACTCACAGCAATAGGCTCAGGCGTGGGGATTTTCGGAGTGGTATGTTGCAGCTTGGATTATAATTCCACATTAATAATTAATAAAGCATCCATCACTCACAATCTAAAAAAATATTTAATTTTCTCGTTATCTGCAGGCAACCGTCGTTTGTGACTTGGTGCTGCTTTATTTGCTACCAAAAAGGGAGTTTTATAAGAACATGAAGTTCAAATACACAGCCATGCAAACACAGGTAAGTTCTGTTTCTTTATTTCAAACACAAGATGGCGGCAGAGAGTCTGTTACTAACTCCAGCCCTTGTTGGGAAGTTCTAACGGCTAACTCCTTTCGCTGTGGGAGACTATCCTTTCTTCAGCTAGGTTCGCAATGTTTGAGGTTCAAGAAGAGTCAGTGAGTTGAATTCATGAATTCCCTTTATCAAGACTAAACTGCAGCGCTGGCCCGTTGTCATGCTTTACACAGCAAAATGGCACCCAACCACAGTTTCTAATTTCTTTTGTAGGCCTCCATCTAAGTTACGCTCTAAAGAAGGCGGACCCTAGTGTGACATTTCCCTTAACCTTAGTTCTGTGTGTGCGTGTGTGTGTGCAAGCATGCAAACAGCTAAAAGAGATGGAAGAAAACACAGAATTATTAATTCTCAACATTATCCAACACCTTTCACCTTTTGGCTGTTGAGTGTCACATACACCGATCAAGCATAACATTATGACCACTGAGATGAACCCTGATGAGCTCTTTTTATGGCTCCTGTAAATGGATGGAATCAATTAGACAGCGATTAAAACTACAGTATGTAACTTTTCTAAAAGATATTCTGTACATAATTAATTAATACTGTCACGACAGTATGGCATGGGAATGATAATCTGTGAAAAGAAGATTGAGCTCCTCTGCCTTTTCTCAGTGCCAACTTGAAACCAATCGAGTCAGGAGGAGGGGCTTAGCGTTGTCAATCATTGCATAGGAACTGCTCACAACTTCTCTTCCAGTCTCCCTTGTTCCATGCTACACTACAGCTTCTTCTCAATAGTTATGCTGTTTTTAACCATAAAAAAGGGAACAAATACTCTACTATGGTCATAATGTCATGTATCATCAGATTAAGGGCAACATATTATTGCTTGTTCTTAACAATGAAGACCATTAGAGCTAGAGAGCCGCATGTGTTATATAAAGCACAACCAGTTATCAGACACGGTACTTGCATGAAAACCTCCCTTACCTCTAAGTCTTCCCCCTCACAACCGTCCACTGTCCCTAAGCTTGATCCCACCTGAAGAACTCTCCTCTCCCACCAATCCAAAAGCTTCACAAACAGTATAAAAACTGTCCTCCAGCCTGAAGTTGCACCACTAAAACAGGCAGATCGTTTTGTATTTACAGCAGGACAATGAGTCTATCGATTTAGACTCTAAGCCCTATTACACCCTTGAAGCAAATTCAAGACGAGCCCAAGACAAAGACAAGCCCAACGTGAGTGCAAGGTGAAACCAGGACGTCAGAGCCGATTCTGATTTCCAGATGTATTCTGTAAAGGTAGCAATGACGAGGCTCACAGTAGCAATCTAAATGGTTCCTTGTTCTGTGGTTTGGCTTTTGTCCAGCAGGATCCTGATTCAGAGGCAAGATCCACAGAGACTGAGGTATCTGAAATGAGGATCGTAGACTGGAGGGACAAATGAAACTCTGTTGATTGCTGAGGTCTTTCCCCTTCCATTCTCTTGCAGAAGTGATCTGGGAGCAAAGAGGGAAGTGCGCAAGCTGCTTCATAAAGTGAACTGCACAGAAACAACGTCATGGGAAACGGAGGACAACTCACACACACCAACTCTGGATGGACCCCTGGAAAAATAAAGGACATCATTTCTCTCTGATCCTCAGCAGCATCTTCAACCAGGAACCTCCTCCCACTCAAAAGGCCAACATGACTGACTGTGATCATTACCGTTTAATGTCGAACCATCTATTTCCAAGCTGTATGTGTACTTTTGTTTTTGTGTGTTTATTGTTCCCAAGAAGGGTGTAACCTCCACAACTTGAACCACGTCTGCAAACGAACGGTTGAGAGAAGATGTGGCACGTCTGTGGTCTGTGTGTGGACAAATCGTTCGTCACCTCTGTCAGAGTCCCTGTCACTCCAAATAAAAACAGACCAAACTTGTGTTTGCATTTGCCGCCACAGCGATCCATCCCATGTGTACACGTGACAAAGAGTTGAACTGAATTAAACAAATTCTCAAACTGTCGTGCTTTTTTTTTTTCTCACTCAAATGGCAACAGGCAAATGTTTGGGTGTTTAGAGAATATTTAAAATTTTTTACTGTTGAGTACGAAAAACATGCAAAAAATAGCTTGTTTGTATTAATACATATTTACATTGTTACTGGATTCCATAGGGATGTGCCATGCTTTGACTTATTGGAGTGTGTACATTCAGACATGAACCAGACATCAAACGGAGCAGGCACAGCAGGACAGAAACAAAGACGTTAAAGGGACAGTTTGGATTTTCCTTAAAGTTCTGACATTTTTAGTGACAGCCCCGTACCTGTTGTAGAAATCTGTCATATTGTAGTCGGTTTGTAGTGAGAAAGGAATGAGCACAATTCAGATTTCATGTCTCGCGTGATGCATTTTCGTCACCGTGTAATTGCGCAAATTGGAATTACAAAAGTTGGTGTATTTCACAAAAGTGCGTTGGAAACATTTTTCACGCAAGTAATGTGATCAATAACTGGATGTTATCACTGGCAGAAAAGAGAACAGACAATAGAGAGAAATTCCATATAATTTCTCTATTATGGATAAGGGAACTCTTACTGTTAACAACTTTATATAAAAAGCTTTTCATTTAAGATAAACACCCGAGTTCCCAAATTCCCCCAATTTCTATTATTAGAATGTATATTTCTCTAATAATTCCACAGTAAATTGATTTTTTGAGTCTCCGCCACCAATGGTCTGGTGGCGGAGACTCACACAGCATAAAGCATCACTGTCATTGAAATAAAGGTACATTTATTGAAAAAGGTAAAGTTTTATTGTGCTTCACATGAAGAAATTATTGATTTTTACATCTTCCATTCTGAGTTTGTGTTTAATACAGGAAAATTGTTGAGGCCGCAATGCCTTCCATCTCCAATTCTTGTGCAAATACTCATCAGCTTCTGCGTAAATCAAAGGAGTGGTGGCTTTCATTGTTTTAAAATGGTGTTCTCCTGACACCTTTAACACTTAAATTGTTATTAGATGGTAGATTTGGCTCAGCTCCCCTTGGATTAAGTCCAAAACAAACCAATTTGTATTGATGGTAAAAGGATGACATTAAAGTTATCCACTGGTAAGAAATAACTCCTTGGAAAGTTCCAATCTAATTACACTTAAAAAGAAATCCAGAACTATTCTCTTAAGGTTAGAAGCAGTGATTAAATGTTCTGATTTCCTCAAATTCTGAACACATTTTAGAAGTGCAAAAGCCTCCAGACGGATGAAATCTAAAAGTAATTTCACGCCGTACGCCGAGAAAAATTACTTTATGATTTTCTACTCGTCCTGGAAGAGCCAATGCAGGAGGTGAAATAAACGAAGCAGTACATCTCAGAGTCATGTTTAAAAAATTGCTGTATTTGCATTCAATCATAGGAGAAGACCTAAACTCAATGCTGCCCCCTCTGGCTGCTCCTGTACTCTGCGCTCTGCTCGATGTTTTAATTTACATCATTTCAGCAGAAAAGACAAAAAAATAAAAATAAATAAAAGTTTGCCCTTGTTGTACAACATTCACATGTTTGCCTAATATGAACATAAACATCAAAAACAGCAGTTAAAATGCAGTGTTTCTGCACTGTCGTTTTTGCACAAAGAAAAAGCAGTTTGCTAAATTTTCTCAAATAGCAGATGACATAATTGCAACATGCAGACTGATCGCAGAAAAAATAAAAGCACAGTAAATGTGGTCTTTTACAGGAGAACCATTGGCTCAGAAACTGTACATAATAGCAACTGTACATAATGGCATCCTGCAGACAAAGCTGTGTTTCAAAAGTGCAATCGTTTTATTTTAATGCGAGCTGTGTTTCCGTTCTGCTAAAATATAGATTCAAGAGAAAGCAACATGAGTGATCTCTGGCAGTGCAACAAGTCAAAAATGTGTGGACAATTTCACAGCTGTCTGCACAGAAACACACTATTGTAGATTTAGAGAAATGTACAAAATAGAAAAGAATGATGCGAGTCTTAAAAGCAAATAAATACAAGCAAATACATCACAGCTGGTCACACGTTTTGGTTTCAAGAGCCCTTCTTTAGAGGCCACCCGGCAAGCAGTCACACAAACTCAAAGGTCAAAACTGCAAACGTATTATACATTCTCCACGACCCACTTGGTGATGAAGTGGAGTGTCTTTAAAATGTCTGTAAACCCTTGAGCATAAAACTACAGAAATCACTTTCAGTGTTTCATTAATGCAGATTTCTGAGGTCAAAATGGAGGAATGTGAAGGGCTGCACTGGATACAAGACGGTTCTGGTCTGGAAAGAGTTTTATTCTTATACTGAACTGCTTAAAATCTGTCCAGTGAAATGAAACAAATACCCAAACAATGCAAGAGGGATGGCTCCATATGGATCTTTTGTCCCAGAAACTGATGAGTCATTTAAAAATCGACTGAATTGGTTTTGATTCACAGCGACTGAAATATTAACCCAGCCTCAATATGCTGCTCCGACGTGGTTAGCTTCGTTCTAAAATCATCCAACAAAGAATCACCTAAGATGTGTAAGTATTTATTATTTGCTACTAGGAAACGTAACCGACTCAAATGCATGTTCTAGCATACAATAAGTTTTTTCCCCCCTTTCTGAGTATCAGGACGCAGAAAGGTTACATTAAAAATAGAAAAACCAGTTGAATGCAATCATAAGGTGAAGTAAGCTGTTAAAATTGAGGTATGAGAATCCAGGCTTTGTTTTGCCTGTGCAGTAAAATAAACCTTTTTAAGAACTGGGTTTGTAAATTGCAGCTGCTCGTCTCACTGGAATGGAGCATAAGACTACAACAGCTGTTGGGGGTTTATTTTAGTCTGGGACTGAGGCAGGTGTTTTAAAAATTGATTGGGTCTCAGAGCCGATCGAGTGATTGGATTAGGACATCCCTACTGTACAGCTGAGTGCGTAGAGACTAAGGGTGCGTTCACACTGCAGCCTGAAGTAACCCAATTCCGATTTTTTGTCAAATTGGATTTTTTGCCGGGCCGTTCACTGACACACACATGCGACTTGTATGTGTTCTGCAGTCTGAACAGGCAAACGACCTGAAAGTGTCCCACATGCACAGTAGAGGGTGCTATAGCGTCAGTGTTCTCAGTGTTGTGCCAACTGCCATAAAAAGAAGAAGTGCTCAATGTTTGTGGAAGTAAACATGGAGGCTAACGGTGGAGCTTAGCTTACATATTTAAAGTTGTCCAACCGGAGCAACATATTAACAACTTAATCCTCATATAGTCCGTCATGTTTGTTGTTTTTCTTCCCGCTTGCGCATATCAGGACGTAGAATAGTGAGATTTGTTGAGAATCAGTGACATTCAGTTTGGATGAATGCGGCCAAGACGTTGGGCCACATTCGAAAAAGAATCTGACCTGTGCTGTTCACACTGCCATGAAAAGATCGGATCCAGGTCACATTGAGTCACTTCAGGCTGCAGTGTAAACGCACCCTAAGTAAACTATAAGTGTCGGTTTCTGAATCGGTGCCAAGTGTCTTGAGTAACTGAACTTTAGGAATAAATCTGAACATTTCCTCTTCTGTCACGCTTTATGAGGCCATAAAGCTCACTACCTTCACTCTCTGTCTGTTATGGTTTATGACTTTTTCAAAGGTCAGACAAGCAGTGCAGTAAAGGAACAGTTTTTGAAAATGGCAAAGCAACATATTTTTCTCTGTATCTCAGAATGATGTGGTGATGCGTGAACAGATTATTTTTTTCTTAGCAAATACAAAAAAATCCTAATGAACCAGCACACGTTTAACCATTTGCATACCAACTGTTGGACCTGAAGGTGACTTGCTTCTCTTTTTAAAAAAAATTAAATTAACGTAAAAAAATGCCCTTCACTGAAATGTCAGGTGAGAAAAAAAATCCTGAGCAAAAACACAAACAAATTTCCATATATATGTATCATATATTTACAGTTTTACAGTTTTGATAACACTGCAGGAGTTCTCATCTTTGTTTCTATCCACTGTTGAGGATGCCGCATTTTAAAACATCCTCTCTGTTATTCACAGTAAAAGCAGAGATTGTGTTTGACAGCAGTGATAATCGCAGAGTAGGAGCAGAAAGCGTGAACTAACCTGCCAACACTGGAGTCACTTAGACAGCAGGGGGCAGTGCCATTCAAAACGTGTGCATGCGCAGCAAATCCAACGTCCTTTCTGCCCAACGTCTGTCGTAGAGCTGGCCTATGAAGGCAGCACGGAGGCTTTTCATACTGCCTTTTTCGTAAACGTGACCGACGGCACCGGTGTGAGGAAAAGAAAAAAAAGGTCTGCAACAGGAACAAGGAATCAGCCTCTGATATTAAAAAGGCTGATCAGCAGTCAGAAGCCCTGTAGTTCACCAAGTTCACTGAAGAGACGATCCAGTGTGGTTGACATGCGAGAGTCAGAGAGAAACTGTTGATTAGATCCTGTAGGTGATCTGATAATGAGCATGCAGGGAAATAAAAAGGATTTCCTTTTTTTCCCCTTTTACTTTAGTGTGCAAACAAAGTGGTGTGTCACCTGTAAGCTGCTGAGTTTGGAAATCCAGAAAGAACAGAAGGAAGGATTTTCTAAGAATCAAGCCGAGTTAGCGTTAGCATCTGCAAGCCATATTTCACATTTACAGATCCGTTTATGTACATGGTTGATTGTGGCACTGGTTGGAGCTGGGTGAAGGCATGAGCACACAGTGGTCAAAGCAGAAAGCTCGGCTTCCCGCTGCGCCTCAAGAGAAAGGTTCGTCTTCGTGGAGGTCCTCCAGCTCTCCTTCTCTGGGCCCGTCCCCCGCGCTGCTCTTTCTAAAAAAAGAGACAGAAAGGAGAGAGATCATGCTGTGTCTCCGATGTGGAGCCGTCTAAATGAACAGGAAGCCCCCCTACCCCCAAACATCCCCAAAGCTTATGATTCCAGCCTCTGCAGACACAGTGAGAAAGAGAGAGAGAGAAGCAGCTGCAGCAGAATGATGGAGGAGATCTGCAGGAACATGACAGAAGCATCTCTGAGATGACAGCAAGAGAGAAGCAAGTGCAAAACCATTCACATCCCATGTCATCGTTTTCCACCTTCTGTCACATTGCAACCATAGATGTCAGTTTTGTGATGTGATGGACCAAACAAAATAGTGGACAAAAATCACATAGCTGGAAAATTACACTTTTTTTTTCTTAGTTTTTATTTTAAAAATCAGAAGAATGTGGATTAATTTGTTTTTTGTTTACTCTGATCACTCAACATAAAGCCCAGTGCAGCACTGCCAAAACAAAAACTCTTACAAAACTAAGCAGATTTTCAGAAACATGAGATTGTTTTTCGTTTACAATTCTGTTAATACTGATGAAAAAGTACTAGTTAACCTGGCAGATTAAATCTTGTATCTTGCTAAAAAGCTACTTGTGAGTTAGCTTTGACTTGTTTCAAGTATACCAAGATATTTGCACTAAAAACGAGACCAAAATTACTTGGTAAGATTTTGTGTTTTTGAAGTGAACAGATTAGCTTCAAACAGCTAAAATTCCTTTATTACTTTACATTTATTAGATATTGGGTTTTACATTTATGTCTTGAGTGAAGAAGATTGCTCTCTTGTATGTCTTACATATGCCTGAGCAGGTGGATCAATGGTGTGGCCAGGCCAGCCATTTTCTTGTCACCCAAAATCAGAAAAATTTAATTTATCGCTGCAATGTGACAAAATGTGCAAAGATGCATGAGACAGAAAGAGTTCTGCAGGCTCTGTAAGTGAGCGCTGAGCAGCCTAAGGCGAGGATGATGATGCGCAGGCAGATGGGCCACAAAGGGGTTACCTGCGTGAAGGGTGCAGTTTTAAAGAGGGCCTGAAGGGCCACGAGTCCCTGCAGTAGAGTGGGAGAAAAGACGGAGAAGTCACCGAGGTCATCATGCCGACAGGTGACGACGTCCCAACCCCAGTCCGACACGTTGGATTCATCAACCGACAAAACATTTAAAACGCTTCAAACTTGATGCCACTCGAAGTGACCGGTTTGAAGCTTTGCATGACAAAAAGGGTTTTAAACACAGACGGACAAATGAGGTAAAAATGACCAATAAGATCAAACACTTGATGCTGGAGGAGGGCTGAGTAAAAAAAACAAAAACTATCTGTTGTATTTTCAAGTAAACATGATGAAAAATTAGATCAGGAGGCCAAGATAGCAGGAATCATTCATCTGACAGAGAGCAGGGCAGGTGAAACGCCGCTCAGCCTGCACGTACTGCAGCGGTAAGCTAGATTTAAATGCAATTTAAAGAGGCAGTGTTACGTGTTTTCCAGCCCTGGTTTCATTTTATAACACAATCAAGTAACTATGTGACCATCAGTTCTTATAAAAATTCTGTACATATCAAATATGTCTGAAAATAAATTTTACTTTGTGTTATAAATGCCTTGAAAATGGGCCTCTGTCTCTCTAACAAACCTTTTTAACCCTTTAACAACATTTTTTACAAGGATTACACTGAGAAGTAGCTGGAATAATGAGCTCAGCTGATGTGTAGTTCCACCTGGTGTTTGCTAATTGCAGCTGGCTAGTCTGAAGGAGCTCAGTGGGGGAGTCATTGATTTATGGGGCGTGAGCTTGACAACTGCAGCTGACTGGTTGCCATGGGAGATTACAGGATTTCGCAAACATTCATGAAAGAATCAAAGCAACTCTCCAGGTATGTTTTGGATGAGGGAATAACATTATAACATCATGTACGGCAAAATAAATACATTTTACATAACACTGTCTCTTTAAATAACATTCCTTGCAATTTCCTGGAGATGATGTGTTACGTGTCATTTGTTTTCAAAATGATGCTTAAGGAAGGTAAAGCAGAACTATAGAGAAAATGTTAAACACCTTGATTCTTTTTGTTCCTGTCTGCCAGCAGGGGGCAGATTTTTCTCACTTTTCCCCACTTATTGTTCTTTGAAAAATAACCTTCACCATTAAATAGCAGCTCTCTGCCGCCCAGATAGATAAGACAACATCTCATATACCCGCCACAGTTAGAGATTACAGAGCTGCTGAGGCTCATCTCCCTGATAAATAAACCAGACACCCTCACACAGACCACCATCCCAGGGACACCATTAGACCAGCAACTATGGATGCTCTGTGTTACTTGAAGCTGCGTGGCAGGATGAGGTGATCATTCCTTTGTTGATGCTTTCAACTCACAGCTCAGGAAACTCAAGGTCAGCATCACACCCCAGTTAGGTTTTTTTTAATCTAAATCCTACCGTGTCACTTTGAACCCTTCTGGCTATAAAAGCTGGCGACAACAAAACACATACTTACAAGAGCTGTAAGCTCTACTACTGCATAGAATGAAAGACTGAATTATGGTGCTATGGCAACACAAAGCAGCAGGTGCTGCAGAGAAGACTGAGAGCAAGTTAACCTGACAGAGCAGAAAAAAAAAAAGGGGCGAATGTCAGAATTTCAGACTGCGGTGGAAATAGGAGCGGCTCCTGATGTTGGTTCGTCCTCAAGGAGGGGATAGGGAAGTATTAAATATGTAGGAGCGCTGGCGATATTTGCAGGCTGGACTGTGTGTGTTCTTACATGAGCAGGCTGCCAGGTGCAGACATGGATCTCTCCTCTCGCCTGCTCGGGCATTCAAAGGGGTTGCTGAACGAGCGTTTCCTCAGCATCGCTTTCACCAAGATCTGAGGCAAACACAGGATGGAGACCGCCATGAGCGAAGGCTCTGCTTTGATTCGAAGCTGACAGAAGTAAACAATATGAATTATTTAGTTTTTGTGAGCTTGAGGGGGGGGTATAAAAAAAAGACATGAAATTAGAGTCATATTATGAAAAATGTTCAACATCTTGGAAACAAATTATAAATGTGTAGGCTGGGGATTGTGGATTAAAAAATATGTCAGAGTTTCACACATAAAAAGCTGTTGAGGGGGAGTATTATATATTTTCCAGGCACATAGTGCCATCTTATAACACAGTGAAGTTACTATCTTACCTCCAGTTGTTACAAAAAAGATAAATCAAATATGACTAATCTGACTTTGCAACTTAATGTCTTGAAATTGTGCTTCTGTCTTTTTAAGAACTCCTGCTCTTTCTGAAGTCATCACAATTAACCATTTAGCAACATTTTATTTCACCAGCATTTTACTGAAAAGTAACTCATGCAATGACCTCAGCAGATGCACAGATTCACAATGTGTTTGCTAATTGCTGCTGGCTAGTCTGAAGGAGTCGAGTAAGGGAGTCGCAGGTGAGGTGGGAAACTGCTGTTTGGGGGAGGAGCTGCGCCTCGAAGGCGGAGCTAGCTCCACCAAGCCGTTTTGCACAGCTGACTGGTTGCCATGGGAGATTAAAGGATTTCTCAAATAAACACGAAGGAATCAAGGAAACATTCACAACATGATGTAAAGTTCAAAAACGTAAATTTTTCATAATACTCCCCATTTCAAAACACACTAAAACTACACACACAGGTGAATACAATACATAAACAGTAAACAGAAAGTTCAGATAAGACAATTTGTTACACATGGCTGCAAAACACACAGGATGTTTCTTGCATGCTAAAGTTACTGGAAACCAGAATCTTTTTTTTTTTTTAATTCTCCGTCTATTTCTTAAATGTTTCTCAACCAGCACCTCTATTCATTTAAATGAGTTACTATCTAGTTATAAATCTCCTCACGCTTATATTTACAATCGTCTCCAGTGGTAATGGAGCCACATTGTAAAGACCAGTGCTATTCGCAACACACAGATTGCGTGCAAAGTAAAGTCTGCTGACAGCCGTTATTTCTGACGGTGATTGTGGCTATGTGAGTAAGGTGATGGTTAGAAAGTTTATACTCCTAAATAAAAAAAACACAACATCCATCTACATCGCCTAACAATTTAGAAGAACCACCCTGAATGCGATTCCTCCATCATGCAGTTTTACACTGTACTTAAAGTTCTTAAAGGAGAGCAATGATCTAGTTTGGATCTGAAGCTTTTGTGGGGAAATCTCTCCTTCTTTCCTTCTTTGGTCCCTTTGGCAGCTGCTGTCTTTGTGGCTAATAAGTGGTCAACTGCAACCTGATGCAAAAACAGGCAAAGTTTCTCCCGCTTGCTGGACGTGATTCATGTGGTGCAAAGTGAATCCAAATTTGGATTTGTTTACACACCAGCTGATACGGTTTTTAAAACATCCATGCAGGAAGTCATCTGTCCTCGTATCCTGTCTGTTTGTGTAATTAGCAAACTAATTACACATTAGCTTGCTATGTCCAACTACATAGCAAACTCTCCATATGTCTTAATAACTTTCTGTACTGTTCTGTAATTCTGCTGCTCTTTGTAACCTTGCTCAGATTAGGAAAGACAAAGGTGATGTTATGTTATTCTATGTTGCTGCTCTTGGTCACATTTCTGCTGAAGACCCGAAGTGTTTCTTACCACAGCGGAGAGGCTGGGGACAAACTTCACAGAGTTCTGGATGTCCTCCTCCGTCACCTCCACCATGGAGCAGTGCTCCTCCTCCAAAGGCAGAGGGTCAGTGCCTCCCTGGGTCACCCATTGGTCCATCTACACACACACGCACACACACGTGCGCACACACACATCCCCAATAAAGACCATGCATCCTACACACAGCTTCACTTATTACAGCTGGAAACTAGAGATTAGACCCAAAATCTGGGAGTGGTGATCAACTCTGACCTGAACACTCAGAAACACACAAAGTCACAGAAAGTCAGTCTTCTATCACCTGAAGAACATTTCTGGGATTAAAGGGCTAATGAGATGTACTTATATTTTGTTGCATTGATTACTGCAACACCGTCTTCACAAGTCTGAATAGTATATAAACTTAATTACCTTTTGATCGTCTGTCATATAAAATCCAATTACAATACATTTGTGGCTCTAATATGATAAAATATTACAGCGTTATAAATATCTAGGGTTATAATAGTGTATATATCCTACACCATCTGAGAGACGTGGTTTGAGGTAATCAGAGGTATGAACCAAGTACAAGATGCCTGTCTGTGGAGCGCTTGGTTCTGACTGTCACTTTCAATGAAAAACACGGAAAATGTCAAAGGAAAGTGCTTCGGTGCTTCGCCGCCTTTCATCCTATGTTTCTCTGACCTGTGTGTGTGTGTGTGTGAGAGAGTGTGTGGATGTCTCTGCACAAGAACACACATGATGTCTAACAGGCTCATTATCTCATTTTCCATAAACACAAACAGCGTCTCTGGTGAGAAAATGACTCAGCGTCGTCGTCGGATTGAGTCATGGAAACATGTTGGGGTGGAGGGAGAGGTATCTGCTCTCTGCTCCGTCCGTTACCGGCCCCTGGATTCAGAGTGACTCAGCTTTTAGCCCATAGGGACACACAGCTTCCATCTCGAAATGCTTAATGAGCCCCACTGTTCACGTGACGGCCATTCGGTGGAATCAAAAGCCAACGTGCAAAGGTAAACAACGCCAAGCTGAACCCGCAGTCTGAACATCGGCTTCTGCTCCGCGTGCCACAGTACCTTGATCTCAGGAATGGTCATCCTGGTGTCCGGGTTCTTGTCCAGCATCCGCAAGATTAACGTCCGCAGCTCTTCGCAGATGTTGGGTCTGCCATGAAGAACGAGACTCGGTCAGGTTTTCGGACGCTGCTTCGCTTATCCGCACACGCTGAGGCAACAGACACTGAAGTCATCCGACATCGTTTCTAAAACGGCTCCGGGTGTCTTTCAGGATTTTTATGATTAAATTATTAACGCTGCATTAAGTAGGTATAATGAAAGCCCATGATTAATTAAAACAGACTGGGAACTGCACTTTATCAACCAGCACTTAAAAACAAGCACTTCCTTTAATGTTATTTAAGCTGCAGAAATCAAACTGTTCTACAAAAATTCAGCTGTAATAATAGAATCAAGTATTTAAATGAATAATTAAGACAATTACACATTAAACAAAATTGAAATTATAATTTGAAAGTTGGCAGAAGAAATAATCATGGCTACTCTAAAATGTTGACTTGGTAAACATCAATCCTTTGATTTAAGGTTTATATAGATAATTAGAACAAGTAATAAAGGCATAGTTGAATTAATTAATTAATTTCTAAACATTTTCTTATGACAATGTTACATTGTAAATTATTTCTAAATTATTCACAAATCCATTTCTCAACTGCTTTTTGAAACACTCTTGCCAACTTGCTAGTGTTGCGGTGGTTGTAGCGAGCCATCTCTGGTTAAACATCAACTTTTTTAATGATTTAATAGTGGAAATGCTTAATGTGTCCATAGGTGTGCTTTCCCTGCAGGCTCATCACTGCAGGGGATTTCTAAATCAAAAAATGTAAAATTACCTATTGAATATCCTCAAAAAAGTGCAAATTTTTTCTCAGCTAATAACACAATATTTAAAATGCCTAAAACCAAGAAATAACAGGTATTGATGCAGTCCAGTATTGACCAATTTAGCAATTGATTGACCCAGCCCAGGCAGTCTGGAAATCAAAACTATGAAAAACTGAAAAAGTGAGGTGTTTAAAAGTGAAATCAGAAGTAGCAAAGAGATGTGAGAAGCTATTTAAAACCTAATTTGTGTGTGTGTATATATATATATATATATATATATATATATATATATATATATATCGCGTAGCGACATATAACATGTAGCGAGATAAATAGGATTCATTCAGGCTGCAACAAAGCAATACATTCTGCAGATATCAGATTAAAAAATTATTTTCTAAGAAAAGCGCAGAATGTTTTTTTTATGTCAGTGATGCTACTTTGCTAATTGATGAATTAAGATTCTAAAGATTAAACTAAATGTCAGTTCAAAACATTTATCCTTTGCCTTACACTAAATCCTCTCTTGCATGAATACAGTTAAGTTGCCTCTGCTCATAACATGCACAGTACACACATATTGTTCTTAAAGAGAAAATGAAAGCAGCAGGTCAAAGCTTTGCAAAAACAGATATCGGAATTGACCACTAAGTTCTAATCGGTGCATCTCTAATTGTGATTTCTCTAATTGTATAATTTTACTTTTATTACAAGAAGTAGTTTCACAATTTATATAAAAAAGGGCTCATCAATTAATTTGTAACAATTTTAATTCTAAATTCAGTTTTTCCAAATAGAAATGACTAAATTTAGACACTAAAGTTGCTAACGGGTTCAATCCGTAACGGCAGCCTGCGTTTTCCAACGTACGCGACGCCGCAAGAGGAGAACGTGACCAAAACGACGTTCATCAGAAAACCCGGTCTCCATCAACGGCGGGACATTATGTGTACAAACGACCCTCATGGCCACTCAGAACAAGGCGCCATTAATTGTTATTGGTTTTTATAGCATACAAACGATGCGATTGCAGTCTGTGTGGGAGGACGGGAGAACCTCATGTAAGAGCTTCCTGTGCAACCATGACAGTTACTAACACAGCTGCCCACCTGTCACGTTTATATGTCAGTCTGTTCGCTCTGCGTACGCTCGGTACGTGGCTTCACGTTTTCTCTGACTAAATCACCCAGGAAGACCTCTGTGCTTTAAGTCACCTTTTACTAGAAAGAAAGACCAGGGAGTCACCGCAGCTCCTATGTTCCTGTGCTACTGCTGAAGTCTACACATGTTTTGACTGGTGACTCCCTTCCATATTCCAGTGGTTTTGATTTGTGTGTGGGGGGGCATATGATCTGTATAGCTAAAAACCCACAATAAGAGGTAAGATAACAGCACAGAAAAGATGTAATCAACTCTGTTATTTTCTCTAAAATGGTATGAAAAACGGGTCGAACAATAAAAACAAAAAAACAAACAAACTCACGTTTCAGGAAAATCCACAGGCTTGGTCTTTATCTTATTGTGCAAAGCCAATATGTACTCGTCAATAAACGGGCACTGCAGGTAGAGGGGAACAAAAACAGCAACAACAGAGAGAAAAAAAAAACAGGAGTGAAATCCACAATGCAGGTTGTCTGAATCACAGAGACAATCTGCTTCTCCGAAGACGGATCAGACGAATTACAGCTGCGGCAATCAGCCTCTGGGGTTCATTTAAATGAACGAGCGCCGCATCAGAAGGCGGCACACGCTTTGTTCCCACGGAGGTGTTGCTACAGAGGGAGACGGCTTTCGCTGTTACAATGCTGTTAAAAATAAGCGAGACAGAAAGCGTGCAAACACTTGCCTTCCCAAACACAAAGCAGTACAGGGTGATTCCCATGGCCCACACGTCCAGCGCCTTTAAAACAGACAAACGAGACAGCAGTTTAATACATGAGCCACGCTGACCGGAAAACACTCGCAGCACTGAAACCCAGCTGGAGATTTATGGAACGTCAGGTTGTTTTATTTTAGGGCGTCTTTTTCAGAAGATGGATTTGTGCTATAATTTAGCAGAGGGACTAGCAGAGCCTCCTCACTCTGCGTCCCTCTGCCTTGGTTTTTCTCTACAGGTAATCCTTACCGGGTAGAGCGGTGAAAAACAAGAAGAGTTTTAATTTTCTTTCTTTTGTGAGACATAATACGTTTCAGATCACCTGGCTAATTTTGATCTCAGACAGAAACTAACTGGAGTTTATTTATCAAGAAAAGAAAACCTTGGAAACTAACTTGACCTTGGATAATCGTTTTAAATAGCCCATCTTGTTTCTATTTGATTTAGGTACAGATACTGACCAGAGATTTGGGCCGGGTTGGGACAGAATTATTCGCGCAGCATTCAAGTTAAAGACAAACAAGAATGAACGATATGAAGTTGCCTTGATCGACTTAGTAAAGTGTAACTGGAGGAGCAGGTTGTTCACTCTGTTGAGGAAATAAAGAGAGGAAGTGGGGGTGCAGAAGTTAATCAGACTGTAGCAAGCGCCGCTCCACCCTGCTCCGCTCCCATCAGTCACACAGCCCAGAAGATTTGATCCGACTCACCCTGGGATGAAACGGGCAACAAAGATGGAGCTGGAAGACTGAATAACAGCTAAAGGTAGATTGCATTTTGCTGCATTTTGTTTGATTTTGATCCCTTCTGTGAAAATATTTGCCATGTCTTTGCCCTCTCTCGTTACCCACTTTCCTGTCAACTAACTATCAAATAAAGGCCACTATAGCCAATAAAAATAAATAAATAAATAAATAAATAAATAAAAAAATCAAGCAAAATGTGTGCATTATGTTCCAGGCCTTGAAATGTGTTTAAATAAATAAATATAAAAAGACATTTCTGGTTGTTGAGTCATTCTGAAAAGGCTTCAGAATATTTTTTGGGCTGAAACTGTTCCGGACTGTTTCTTTGTTTCTCGTTTCTTTAACTTTGTCAGATTGAGCCGTGACGTGTTGCTTTTTGGGGCTTTTCAGACGACTTCATGTTGTCACAGGATCCGTTTCGGTGTTTTTGTTGATTCTGCAGCTTCAGCGCCAATCAGGCCTGCGCACGTCTAATAAAACTAAAATAAAAATGTGGCTAACAGTTACTTCATGGCATTGCTTGACTTTATTTTTCACATGGAGTCAGGTTAATTTGCATAACGTATTTTTTATTTAATTGATAAAATCAATATTTAAAAACTGATTTCTGCATTTATTCAGGTTATCGTTGCCTGATATTAAAATTTGTGGATGATATGAATCATGCAAGTTTGACAAAAAAGCAAAGGAGGTGACCGAGAAAATAGTTGTTTTTTTTCGCAAGTCGTGATTAAAGCACCCTCTCATTATCTTCTGCAATTTGTCATAGTGTTAGATTCATCATGTACTTCTGGGAATGAAGCATAAAGGGCTTTAGTGACATAAAAGTGTTGGATATTATAAAACTCACTTCTAATTTTTACATCCCTTGGAAGAAAGGCTTTTCTTTGTCAAAACCTGAGAGAGTGCAATAACAATCAGGGAGGAAGAGGCACTCGGTCCCTGAAAGCTTGACAAAAAAGCCGACTGAAGCACTTAAAGTGGCTCTTTTACCCTGGTGGCTTTTTGTCTGCAATCAAATCTTCTATTCTGGCTCCTCTTTAATGGACATGCACAGCCCTTCTCCAAGGTTTTATGGAAACCCAGAGGAGGACGGAGCTGTGCGGCTGTGGGAGGCGGCTGTGCAGGAGCAGGAAGTCAAAGTTGACGGCCTGGTTCCAGCAGGATGAGCCGCTCTGAGTCTGGAGGCGATCATGTTCACAGCTTGGCAGAAAATGTTAAAGTCTACTGAAAAAACTCAAATCTGGATCGGAAACTGATAATATGACAATTTGGAAAAATATCAGAAAGCTGTTGAAAACATAAGCAGAAAAGAGTGAGATGTTTGAAATGCACGTTTTATGTCTTATTGCATGAGATCATGTGCACAACCAATCAACTTCATAATAGAACTTGGTAGGGAGTTCAAGGAGTTAAAGACGTCTGCAAATTGCTGTGTTTTGGTACTGGAATATACACAATGAATGTAGAATAATTAATGTTTAACTTGATCGGATTACACCAACCGACTTCCTCTTCCGCTCTTTGAGTTGTGCTGCAAAACCCACAAGAAGGGACGAAGTGACTTCAGCTCCTCTACTGGTTTCTTGTCCTTTTAGAATTGGTTTAGGGCTCACATTTATACATTTAAAGCTCTTAACACCATGAAAATGAAATTTACATCCCAAACAGATCAGAGAACTGTTAAAAAAACTCTGTAATCTACTTCTAATAAGAAACACGATAACCCCCCCAAAATAGATCCAAGGTTCAGTATTCATTGACAAAAGCTAAAGCCTTCTGCACTCTGTTCTTACAGGTGTTTTAAAAAGCCTTGAAAAATTTAGTACTAATTTCTAGACATATTTAATTAAGTATTTACAGTCTTCATTCATTTCTGTCACATTCCCTTTACAAGCAGTGGGTGGTTATTTAAATTCGCCATGGAAGTCAAGACTTATTAACGCAAAAATGACGCCAAGAAAAAAAAGTAAAAATGAATAAATACATTTCGACCCAAGCGCACATGGACTTCAAATCCACTGACTGGACTCACTTTCCCACTGAAGCTCTTGCACTTCTCTGACAGAGTCTCCGGCGCCATGAAAGCAGGAGTCCCTGCAGTGCTGGACAGCAGAGCGTCGTTGCCCTCGAACTGGTTGCTCACTCCGAAGTCGGCGATCTTCACATGGCCGTCGTCTCCCAGTAACAAGTTGGACGGCTTGATGTCCCGGTGGATGATCTTCTGGTAGTGCACTGAGGGAAAAAAGAGGAGGGGAGAAGTTAAAGAAGCCATCCCAAGAAAATCAAGCAAAATGCATCTGGTGTGTAATAGTTCAATAATATGATTGTGATCTAACGCCGCTCCCTTAAAAATTACATTTATTTTCTTAAATTCCTGCCAATTTTTTAGTTTTTTAATCCATCAAATAGTTTGCTAGATTGTGCATGAAAAAGGTAATGTTTCTACTAAAGTTCTAAATATTTTCCAATATTAATTTGCAGTTGGCAAACACCAATTGGTGGCCATTAAATTGTCCATATTAATAACCCGAATCAGCAGATCAAAAACAAAAACAGACGTTTCCCCTTAAAAACATGCTGAGCGACGACACCATGAAACGGCTCATACGACAACAGTGTCTGAAATAAAATCCTCTGCGATCCGACTTTGTTGTTACCATTTTTATCGACGTCGATCAGCTGATTTGACTTGCAATACCCGTTCACTGCGCAGGCTTACCACTCTTGTTTGTCCGACACTAAAATGGCCGCAGTGCGCCGTTCTAAATTAAGTAGCTTGGCGTCATCGGCGGTCGCTGCCGTACCACGACCTCCATCGTTTTAAAACTATCTGAGGTAATTAACGCCAAGCGGACCTGAGCAGTCGACCGCCTCAACAGCTTTGTCTCCATCAGGTCCTTATGTTCCTGCGTATAATTATATATGCTTGAATGTCAGTTTTGTTCTGATGAAATCAACAATGCAGGTTTGCTATTCTTGAACCACAACCCACTTGGGAAAAGAAACAAAAAACAAAAGAAGAATCTGAAGAGGGATAATTAACAAAGGAGAGAAGTAGTGATTATGTCCCAGAGGAAAGCGTCACCAGCTTTGATTGCCGCTTCATAAGAATGATGGGAGGACTGTGAGCCAGGGGTCATCTTTGAGTGAGAGTTAAGTACGTCCTCAAACGTCTTCTGGAATATAGGCCCTGATGGGATAAGTGGTCTCTACTTGCTGTGAGGAGGTCTTCCTGAAATGGGGGCGGGGGGCTTGACTTCTCCACTATTAAATGTCGTAGCGCTCACAACGGTCAAATGAAAATGACGCCAGCGCCACCAGGAGCCCCGGCTAAGATTCATGGAGGCTGCAGGAGACGTTTTAATGCATTTAAAGCACTAAAACTACGATCCAGAAAATTAAAGGCTGGATGTTTGCTGCGTACACCAGAGTTCAGCGTTTATATTTCAACAAAGCAGATGGACACGTTTCCCACCATATTCTCTTTGGCTCCGCACCTCTTTCAGTGCTTTGCAACAGTATTTATACCCTGCTTTACTTTTAGCAGACTTCAGTGTATTTTATTGGGACTTTCACTTCAATAAACTTAAAGTCGCTTTTAGAAGCATCTCTGCTCCAATCCAAGTGGTTCGAGTCGAATGGGTACGTTGTTCAAATGCGGTTTGATCGGAAGGAGATTGTCTGCAAACCGCAATCTTTAAAATCTTCCTCAACTGGATTTAGGCCGAGACTTTCACTGGGTCACTCGTAACTTGAAATGTGTGATTGGCTCTAGTGTTAGGTCATTAGCAGAGCTTCAGCTTGTCTGAATGCTGACGAGGGTGTTTAGCCTCAAGGGAAATATCTAAATGTTCCAGGATGACCTCCATCCCTGCTGATAAAGAGATGCTGCACAAGGTCTTTGTGAGAGTTTTGCTCATCTGCCGCAACAGGAAAATCTTCCTGCCCGTGGCGATAACCGATCTACAATGACTTTTAAATAATGAGCGCAACGACAACAGCTTTGCCTCTGAAATGTTTCCTTCTTTAAAATTGAATTGAAAGCAGTCACCGCCTTGTTTCACTTCGAACGCAGCGCGTTTAGAGTGAAAGTAAAACACAGGTATCGTCTGACGTCAGTCACGTATCCCCAACGACTCATGGAGGACAGGTGAGGAACGCTCCAGATCAGTCTAAATGAAGACGGGACAATAATAGAACAGAGATCACTTGCTATTCATAAGAAAATAATTAAAAGTTGATTTCTTGCTGATTTTGATTAAAAATGAGTAGTTTATCTATGCATTGGACCTTCAACGTCTGCGTTCTTTGTGGTATTTCTAATGCGGTAATGTTAATATATTGTGCAACTCAAGTCAAAACTACAAAAAATGTGGACTCTCCTGGCTTTTGAAGAAGACTGGTCGAACTGGATTTACTTCGGGGGCATCGAACACAAACACAAGGCTCTTCTGCTGATTTAAACTTGAAATAATTTTTTTCTTCTGTTTTGTAATTATGTACAGAATTATGTTGGTTTTTTACTATAGGCCACATACATTGAATGGAGGCATTGAAGTTCTCTGGTTGCAACAAAATGTGGAAAAGTTGAAAAGAGGTGGAAACTTTGGTAGCAATCAGATTGTTCCTCGTTTGGAGGATTATGGCAGAAACCTTCATTTTAAGGAAACATTTTTTTAATAATCTCCTAAAGACATTATGACAAGCTGTTGTCTACTCTAAAAAGATTTGTTTTTAAAACGATTAACTGAACTTTGATGCTTAAATGTTTTTTTTTTGTAGCATTTTTGGGAATTCAAAAAACATGATTTTTTTTTTCCTTTCTATTGCCATCATCTTCAGGATTTCAGGCGCTGGCAAATACTCCACACAAACCAACGAGACGCGAGAAAAAAGGGGAAAAAAAATTAAAAAGACAGTAACGTCCTTTTGGATGAACAAGCTCAATAACAGCAAATAAGTGAAATTGATCCACTGCAATGAAAAGGGCAGCTTTGAGGAAAACCATTGGAGCAAGCTGTGGCTCAGCGGTGATCGGATGGTCGGATGGACATAAATGCCACCAGACGGCGAGGTGAAGGAACGGAGGCTCAAGAACATCTTGTTGTCATTGTAACGTGCATGATGACAAGAATTAAAACCGATGGTTTACGCCCAGGAGATGCTCTAATTCCAGAAAAAAAATATGTACATTAAAAATAGTAGCGACTTCAGTCACGATTTGCAAACTTACGGTACTCGATGCCCAGGACGATGTCTCTGAAGTACTGCCGCGCTTGCTCCTCTGAGAAAGGAGCCTCTGTTGGCACCTCCATCACTGGACTGCAGATTCGCACAGAAACACAGAATCAGACGTTGCTTTTAAAACTGGACTCAGATAGAGGAACAGAAACAACTGGGTTAACGTCTGAAGCGAAGATGAGGCGACAACACTGAATGTGATAAGTAACCACCTCTTTATCCTCCACGCCTCCCTTAGACAAACAACTTTATGATCACATGGAGACACATGTGAATGGTAAAACGTGCCGAATCGGATCAGAAAACTGCATTTGAAATGGTTTGCATGGTGAACTGGTGCTGGATGGATAAACTGAACCGGGTTTATGTAAAAAAGCAGAATGGGAATGTGTCAACGAAGCACTAAATATAAACATATTTGGGTCATTTTATTTGTTTTGCAGGCATTAAAAACTCCCAACTAAATCACTCTTAAAAAAAAAAAAGAAAGAACCACTTGTTTATTATTGTTATCAGTGAAATGATTCAGAAACATCAGCGCCAGATCCGCGACACGAAGCCCCTTTTCTAGCCAGCTGGCTTTTGGCAATAACTGTGAAAACCCCCCAAAACTGTAACGTCTTCCTCTGAGGCCTGAGATGGAGGAAAAACTCCGGCTCGGTGTTCAGCTTGGATCAATGAGCGCTGCAGAGGCTGAGGATGGGATGGAGAGATGGAGGATGGAGGAATGAGGAAGAGACAGAGGAGGAGGAGCAGGAGGACAGAAATCAGAGGACGTGTTCTCTACTCACCCCTTACGCATCAGCTCAAACACTATCGGGAACAAAACAAGGGGACAACAAAGAGGACACACGTGAGGAGGAATATTTTTTACTCATTAGCTCATTCTGATCACTTCTGTCCAGAGAGGAAACATCCAAGCTTCCTAGCAGCCATCGTCTACCTAACCTAGATGTTCAGGAGGAGAACAGCAATCTAGGGATGCACAGCGAGGATGTGAGCCTTGAGGTGGTGCTAAAGACACACTGGGTTCTGAAGACATTGCACAAACACCTGTCCAACTGGCAAATGTTGCCGAGCAGAAAGCAGAATTAAAGGAATTAAATTAAAGGAAAGTCAGACATGCATACCCATGTAGAGGTTGTCCTCTGACGGATCATCCAGCACCTGGAATGTTAAGTAGGTGAAACAGAGAATGTTCAGTTACACAGGTGAGTAAAAGGTAGATATTTAATGCATTATTGTTTAAAATGTGCAGCATTTAACTTCATCAAACTGTGCATTTGAATTTTTTTCAATGGTATTAATTTATTAGGCAGGGACAATGGACATTAATGAACATTTCTGTAAATTCAGGCCGTTTTTCTTCTGCTATCCACAAACAATGAGTAATTTGTCTTGCTGAAAACAAACACAAAATACAAAAATGACTAAACTACGCATATTTTGTGAATAAAAAAAACTAAACAAACAATCAGTACAAACTATTTTTTTTGTTCATAAAAAGGACTCAACTCTTGACTAGAGAAAGATCAGACATCTCCAAAACAACAACTTTGCCGTTACGCTGACGACTTTTGAGTCTACGTTCCTGTGGAAAAATACGATGCTCACTAAATAAAATCAAGGCATGAATGGGTTGAACAAATAAAACCGTGCAGGTATGGGATGAATGAACAAATGCCGCTCATCTTCACAAGCATGTCGAGTTGCGTTCTAAAATAAATGGGCGGTTGCTGTGACCAGAAACAGGATAACATGGGCAGACGTTTTAATCCCATCCATTAGGCTGCGAGCCTCAGACTGAGCTGAGCTCTGGTAATGACAGTTTTTCCACTGAGCAGATAGATTTTCTTGGATGCAGATTACAAACGGTTGGCAGCGGAGGTCAGACAGTCTGGACAGATTTCACAATGGTGGCAAATACGAGATTTTAACGACGGAAACTGCGTTTCGTTCCGGGAATCTTCAAAGGGATTGTGGTCGGAAGTAGTTAGTGACGCAAAGCAACGGTTTGATTCTGCTGTAGCTGCTGTTCATTATGTCACTGCTGGATAAAGTCGTTTTATAGAGAATGTTTTAAAAAATTAGGTCTAACTCTTGAACTTTTCCTTTTGTTGACAAAAAAACATTTTCTTGGAATTTTATGCAATAAAACCACAAAGTAGCCAATAGTTCTGCCTTTTGATGAAATGTTAGGTCACTTTAAAATTATCTCTACAAACAAAACTGAGAAAAGTGGGAAGCATTTTTATTTAGTCCTTCTGGGGGCAATACTTTCTAGAAGCACCATTTAATGCAGTTACATCTGCAAAATGTTTCGTCTTTGCACAGCTGGAGTTTGGACCTTTTGACCACAGCTCTACACTTCATTCTGAGTCGTGAACATGCCTTTGTGTATTTGCTATGTGTCGTACGTAGCAAATTACAAATGAGATGTAGGGTAATTTTTTCCAATGTCAAAAAATATATATGATCAGATTCAGTTACGTTGTGCAGCTTAGTGAAACAAATCACACTTCTTATGTGGATATGTTTTCAACAGTAGCATTTGTCTTTATGGTGGCACATCAGCCATAGAGTTAATTGAAAAAATAATAATAAATAGGTCTCATTATAACATTTGTTATCACAAAAATATTGTAATTAAGCTTCTAGTCCATATCACCCATCATCTTGAATAAAAGCTAATGGTAGGTGTAATTTTTTCATACTGAGTAACTTAAAATCCCAACAACATACGCGGACGTTTGTGGCTGTAATGTCATAAAGTGTGTCAAAAGGTCAAAGGCGTAAAATACTTTTGCATGGCGCAAAGCAAAACTCGCAACACAACATTATGACATTTTATCTCCAGACGTGAGAAGAAGCAGGACCCGCATCGAGGAGCGTGGCGTTTTCATCACAGTCACAAACCATCATCACATTGGAGAAGCAACGACGTTAACGATGGCTCACTTCCGCTTATAGACGACAAATAACCATGGCAGTAAAATATAATACAACAGGGACTTCGGAGTCGTTTTTAAAATGCATGTAGCTCCAGTGCTGACGTGTCGAAATGTGGAAACGCATCACGCTCTCAGCTGGAGCTGCATCTAACCGGCTGCAGGTCAGATGAGAGGCAGACCTGCTCTTTGCTGCTGCCTCCTGTTTTTCTGAGTGAGAT
This sequence comes from Micropoecilia bifurca, assembly GCA_903067075.1. Lineage (NCBI taxonomy): Eukaryota > Metazoa > Chordata > Actinopteri > Cyprinodontiformes > Poeciliidae > Micropoecilia > Micropoecilia bifurca. The sequence goes on along the minus strand of CAEGAF010110316.1, from coordinate 27,041 downwards.
TAAAGGAGCAGAGTCGCCCTGCGTGGAGCTGCTAGGGAGCGTCTCCAGCCGCAATCAAGTCCTTACCAACAGCCTGCCCCTGTCATCAGCTATTTACAAGGATATTAACCCACTTTGTGCTCTGAGTCACTCTCCTGTGATACCAGCGGTTCTGCTTCTCTCCACCTCCCCTGCTCCCTGTTTCTCCTCGGGGGCTCAGGTCAGCTCCATGTTCCTTCATTTCCTCCCTGCCTGGCCCTCATCAGCATCTCTCTCCACTCCTCAGCGTCTGCCTCAGTCTCACCGCAGTTAACCAGCTGTAAATAAAGTACCAGCAAACTGCGGATCTTTTCCGGCGCACCGGTCTGTGAGCCGACTTTGTGACAGATGGCAAATACAGAGGAGCAGAAATCTGGTAAGAACGCAGCTGCATCAAGTGTTTAGCTCCAAGTAGGTGGCTCTATAAATGTCAGACAGAAACATCTCACATACTGTGATATATAAAAACAAACCGCCAACATGTCTTTATTTCTTTGTCTGAGATTCTTTTACTGTCTCAGGCTGACAAAACTCCAAGCTGTTTCTGTATAAATTGAGAATTTATAACTTGCTAAATACTGGATAGTTAGATGTTCAAAGCTGAAATGAATGGCTGGTGGAAACTGAAATCATGTTTTTTTTATTTTTTAAAGACATGACCAAATGTATTTACATCAATGTCAATAGTTTCTGCTTGCTATTCTCACTTGTGCTGAATTTCGACTGAATCCTTAACTTGCAGCCGTGTCTGAAACACTGATCAAAGAGTCAAATAAAGAGCCAAAACACAATCAATCCCAAAAACCCAAATCTGTCTAAACAGGAACATGCGGCTGCACTAAAACCCAGTCGACCTTCATCAAGTGTGCAACGCAGGAGAAAACATGGATATGGGGAGAAACATGTTCATGCATTTAGACAAAAGTCATGTCCAAATGCTGATGACATTTGTGAAGTCAGAAGATTTGTGCATTTGCTGACAAAGTAACAGACAAGATATTTGAGGCTTAAAACGCTAAAGTTGCTTTTGGCTTTTTATCTGTGCCATTTTGCAGTTAAAATAATCAATATGGACAATATTTGATCACGTCTAGTCCAAAATCTAAAATACTTAGACTAAGTTTGTCACAGTAAGCAATGTTCAAAAGATATTTCAATATAAGTCATGAAACCATTCCCTTGCATATCATCTCTATATATGGAAAGAAATAACGATTCATATTTCAACAATAAATAAAGCTTTTTTTCTTTTTTTTTTTACAAATCAAATTGATCCTACTGGGCTGAAGCAAGACGGAACAGGATCGGTTTTTATTATTTCCTGATTATTTTCTGAATCGCCTCAGACAGACGTCCTTGTGTGCATGAAGCTTTCAGCTCAGCCAAGCGGCCTTGAGGCTGATGATCCAGCCTCCAACCACAAACAACGGACAGGGCAGCCAACGATCTGCTGCTTCAAGGTAACGGCTCACAGTTTTCACAAAGAACAAAGATATATTCACCTGAGGTAAACAGCTGCGTTTGACTGGAACAGACGGTCAGCGCCGGTCAAGGACACCAGAACAACTAGTTCCCAAAATTTGCAGCTGAAGCCACAGGGAAGCTATGGGGTTTGCTCACGTCTGTTTAAATAAGGCTTATTGACACGGCCTCGTGCAATAAGCAAGGGTTTAATTTGCGCAACACGTTAAGATTTTTCAATGCAGCAGGAGACAAAACCAAGTGGAATCAGTCATTAGCTTCCTGCAAAACTGCTGGTTACTGCAGTGACTAAGATGGGGGGGGGAAGAGTATTTAGTCTCTCTAATGACATAAAGTGTGCTTTGGTTTTTTTATTTTTTAATGGAGCTCTGATAAGAGCTAAACATGCTGGTGAGAACAGCACAGGCTCGTCTGTCTCTTCCCACCATCTGTGACAAATGACCAAATCACTTTCATCAGCTTTAATCTGTTCCACTTGGCGTGGGCTCAGTGTTTGAGGGACGGATGGAAAGTATATTCATAATTAGACGAGACTGGACCGAGGTCTCCTGGGGGAAATCGGATGGGTACCTCTGATGTATGCGATGGGGGCCCGAGCCACAGCCCGTTTAAAAAAAGACCAACAGAGAGAGATGGAGAGGAGGCAAGGACTAATTTCCTGCGCCCATCAGGAGTGTGAGAGAGCAAGGGTGGACAAAGGATGGAGGAGATGAGAGCGAGGGTGTTGTGTCAAAGCTAGCACACCGGCGCAGAAGCACTCAACTTTTATTTATTTATTTTCTGTTCCTGAAAACTCAGCAGTCCTGGCACTTAATTCAGCCGAGCGAGCCAGACCGCTTCGCTCCAGCCTGACTGCCCAAGCTTAACTCCCAGCAGTGCCCCCGGTTGACCCCGCCATCTGGGCTGGATTGAAAACACCGATGATATCACCGGAGAACGGCGCGCGCGTCTTGAGTCGCAGTCGTCGATACCAACAATCGTCTTTCCAAAACAAAACACCCTTGCGGAACCTGGAAGTCTGTCAATTCTCGAAATCAGACGGAGTTTATTTGTGGGACGGAAGCATTTCTTGTCCAAGAATAAATCAACAAAGGATTAAGAAATGCGACTGAAAAACAACCAAAGCATATTCTGAGCTCGTTCTACAGCACCACGGGATTTAGCTGCCTTTTCAGCTAAAATGAAAAAGTGTGAGTCAGAGCACTGAGGGGAAAGGTCATCTGAAGGCAGCACAGTGAAGGATAATCTTGACCACAGAGGATGCTAAACGTGCTGCCCGTGTCAACCTGCTGTCATTAGAGAGAAAACAGCCACACAGAACCGCTTCTTAGCTCTTCATTTTTCCACTTTAAAATTTAACTAAATGAAAAACATTGCAGGATGTGAATTAATTAAACTACACCAGGAGTTTTTGGACATGTCAAGCAATTCAAATGCATTAAAGTTGCAGTTGAGGAATGTTGTGCTTACCAAACATATTACGTGGCACTACTATAGATATTACCCAATCTCATGCTGCAGCATGCAAATGTTCAGTCAGCAATGGTGAAGGTTTACTGATTTTCTCAAACTGAATGCTTTATGTGGCTCCATCGGGCTGTAGGAACGACCTACTTTTTGATCAGTTATATTTACACCACTTTGAAGCACTGACCTTCATTGACATAGGGTCAGGCAATCGTTAAAAAAAAGACGATATCATGGCTAAACTTACAATATTTTGCATAGGAGACTCCAGACTGCACATTTTCCACCCTTGATCTCAGCACACCAGCAATACACATAGCAGAAGGGACCGATGTTACAAAATGTTTTATGAAGTAAAGAAATAAAGCGTTCATGTAAAAACCAGTTTTAGATCAACAAATATAAGCGGCAAAATAATAAGACAGTAGAGCAGCAACTTAGGTTCTTCTATTAGTGAAGCTAGCTAGATCTTTGTGTTAGCTCTTTGTGCTAGCATGCGCTAATATATTGACATTTCAATATGCTTTTGTCTCTCAAGGTTTGTTCTGTTGTTCTTAATTAGTTATTGCAAGTAAGGTAGAGATTATTCTTCTCGCAGTAGCTATTTTTTGAGGGCTAACCCTAAAAAGTGAATGGAATAATTTAGATATTTATTTCAGTACTAAATGCTCTTGTTCTTTAATTAGGCTTAAAATTCAGCATACCTGTACACAGAACAAGGATGTTGGTTTTATTCCTCTATTCAACAAGTGGAGCAAAGGCTTCAACAGATCTGTTTCAAACCACTTAGCTTGATGCTGCTAGCTTAGCCAAATGATGAATCCAAGCCGCTGACAATGTCTTCCAGTACAAAAAAATCCTTATGACACAAAGACAAGTGAAACAACCAATTATAAAAACAGAAGATTCGTACCTCCACCAGCTTGACAATGTTGACATGGTCCAGTTTTTTAAGAATGGCAATCTCTTGGTAAACCCTTTCCAAGGGTCCTAAGACTTTAGGCTGCTCTCCTTGGGCTGCCTTAGGTCCTCTTGGGGGAGGGCGACCTGCAGAGAACCACACACTTCAGATTACACCCAGTCTAACTTTATCGTCAAACATTTAGACAGTTTATAAATCCTTAAAGCTACAGTATGTAACTTTCTTTTTACCCATTTGTTAAAACTAACACCATGCCAGATAATCTGTGAAAAGGTCAATCTACTCCACCTGAGCGACTTTTGCTGTCTGATCAAAAACAACCAATCAGAGCCAGGAGAGTCTTAGCGCTGTCAATCAACCTCTTGTACTCGCTGCTAATGTGCTAATGCTGGAGAAACAACTTACCATTACAGAAAAGTCGTACATCCACTGGTCTTGCCAACTAAACTAGGATAGTTAGCAGCCAAGCCTTGTGCCAGTTAGCAATGGGAGAACTGGGAGAAGGTAGACGAGCTCAACTTTTTCACATCATCAGTCTCAGACCATACAGTCACAACATAGTGACAGTTTAAACGAATATCTAAAAAGATTTTTTTTAATAAAAGTTACATACTGCAGCTGTAAATGGAACCAACTCACGTGGAAAACCACACTGCTTCATTAACCTCTTCTTGGACAACACCTTCATGGCCTAAGACAGAAAGGAGTCTGATCAAATAACATGACCATATATCCAGGAATACATCTCTACAAAAACAGAAAAGACAGATGTGTAAAAAGCAGCAGAGGTGGGGAAAGACATTTTTAATTAGATGTAACTGCATAACAAAATCTTTAACTACTAAGGGTGTTCTACTGCGGATTTCAGCCAAGTTGCAGCATAACCGACATCAAAGTGCAGAACATAAAAATTTTAGGGGATATATCTGCTGCTCTCCTTTGCAACAGGCCGGAGAAGTCTAAGCCCCTGAATCTTTAATACAAAAACAGCATTTACTGGCTCCCAAAGAGAGCCATGTGTGAGAGTTTTTCCTAAAAATATATATATATATAAATATATATAAAACAGCTGAAAAAGAAAAATGCAATTATTGCAAATCTTTAAGAAAACGTAAAGAAAGAAAAACAACACTGGCACATTCGTCAGCACAAGCTGCCGCACTGACTTGGTGATTTTACCGTCAACTCATCGGAAAGGTGGAACGTTTTCCCTTTCAATTACACAAATCGTGCTGCTGAAGTGTCGCTCAGCGGCCTCTGTGGTCGTCATGGCTATGACTGTGCAGAAAGCGGCTTGGGCAGGAAGGCAGACCCCTCGCCTCTACATGGTTTCCATGGTGCGTTCCTCATGAACATTCTCTTAAAAATAAAACGACAGTGTAACTTCTTTGTAAAGTTAATTTATAACCTCACTTGGATGTTTGTAGCACCAGGAGTGTGCTGTAGAATGGCTCCAGTGAATAGAAGCAGCTGAAAAACTCAAACTCACTTTTCAACCAATTTCAGCTTTTACTCTTTAGAAGAAGAAGAAGAAGAGCATCAGCATAATAATAATAATGATCCAGAGTGACCAGTGGTGGGAAATCTACCGTCTCATTGTGGATGCTATGTTTTACAGATACAAACCCAGCTTTTTCTTGTAAAGGCGTGACATGGTGGTGTGCGATTCAACGGTACAAATGATACTCAGAACCACTGGCATGTGAATCGTCTCCCCAAACACCAATCAGTCAACAGCAGAAACCTGAAGGCCACAGCTGTTAACTGCTGAGAACTGACAATATTCGCAGGCGTTCACAGACCCAGAAATCTGTTTTTTTTTCTTTCCATGCTAGAAAACCACCCACTTTGTTTCAGCTGAACAAATTGCCGTTTCTCAGAGGGAACTCCTAAGCGTTTAATAGTAGATTTATCACAATATCTTATAACTAAATGCCATCAGGAATATAAGAATAAACATCCATCCTGTTGAAACGGCGACAAGTTCCAACACATCCAGTTCTGACCCAGTCTGTGGTTGAGTTTGACGGCCCTTCAACTCGAAGCTCCTTCTCTCAACTAACATGCTCTATTTGTGCCACTCATTCCCACAGTTGGGTGATATTATGCTGCTTAAGAAAAGGGAATGATGAAATTAATGGAAAGTGACAAGTTTTTTTCTTCATTTGTAAGTGAGGTTTATGGTTTTCATGTTTTTCCCCCTCGACCGTCTTTCTTTTTGGAAACGAAGCAAACCTCAGCAAACAAGTTAAGACACCTCATTGTTTACTTGTCTTAAAGTTCAGTTCTTGAAGGCCACAGCTTTAGCCTCATGGTCAAGCTAATGAGATACTGTGCATGTTTTTGATCATGCCTGAAAGAAAACGCTGATGTTCTGGCTCCAAAGAGATTTACACATTAGTTGCACTAACATGTAAATCTGGAAAAGCAGACAGAGTAAAATATCTCACCAGTTGTCCCTGCTTTTGCAGTTTGTTTGTTTGTTCGTTTCACCCACATATGGGAAATTTCTAAATTCCCTGTAAAACCCAGCTCTCCACATGACGAGCTGTTGCACGTCTGAGCAGCTCTGTCGTATCGTAATCACAATCAGGAGTCAAAGGTTGTGGAATAAAGATCTGTTCATGCCCTTCGGCTCAGGGCTGGCGCTCGCCTTTACGTAACCGCTCGGCCGCCGACACTTCTCCCGTGTTTATAAGCTGGAATTTTCATACCGAAAACCGTTGGGCCGTGAGCTTCCACTGGCTGCAGTTCAAAAGTACATCTTGAATCCATCCAGAGTTGGCAGCTTAAGACGACGTGACTCACCGAGAGGCTTTCATTGTTGCTGCTGCACAGGACAGCTTAGCTATGTTAAGGCATCAAACGGCTTACATCTGCAGATTGCTCTGCTTTCCAAGGGAACATATTACCTTGATGGAAAAGCCAAAAATGACATTGCACTGCTGCATAGTATGCTTTTATTTTTGGGTCGACTGACCTCAGAGCAGCAGGTGTACAAAGTAAAAGCAGCATATATATATTTATTTATAAAAAGATGCACTTTAAATGCCACCAGCTTTTATTTTAGGTTGAATACAAGAGACTTTATACAGCCAAAGGAAATAAAACTCAAAGCTAGGCAACGGGGTAAAAAAGGTAAAAGGAAAAAAACCCTCAATCAATAGCAGTGGTCTTCTGTCAACAACGAAAGGTGAAGGTTTGATGACGACCACAAAGCAACCGGTCCGTCTACCAAGCTTTTCTGAGACACAATACCAGACTTACATAATGTTTGTCGTCATCTTCGTTGTAGGCGAGCTTGACCACGCCATAGGAGCCCTGCAAAGCAAAAACCACTCATTAAATACGGACCCATACGAAGGGGACATGCAGCGATCGTTACTCGAGCTCCACATTTCATTTAAACCCATGAGAGAGGGAGAGAGAGAGAGACTGCTAACATTTCTAAAGCGTCGCTTCAGACAGCAGACGGTAGCACCGGACTGACAGAATGTTTACAAGGCAGCGCGGCTCGTATTCAGAAACATTTTTATTCTTTGGCAGCTCAGAATGAGCTCGTCCCACACATACACGCACACACAAAAGGAACATGTCCTTTTCAGACATGTTTCCTTCTCAGAAAATATGTCGGCAGGTTTTTTTTGCAGGTTCAATGTTTTTGAAATTTGCTACAAATTACACATATGTATTTGAACAGCAAATGACCTTCTGACACAGATATTTCAAACAAAAGCACCAAAAGAAATTTATAAATGCTTCGAGCGTCTAAATAAAAACCCCAAAAAACAACCTCTTGCATTGGCGAGGTCATGTTTTTATTTATTGTGACTATGAAGCATGCTGAAAGAAAATTACATAAATATCCCTGAAAAAGAAAATGCACAATTTATGTTTGTTAGAAATGACTTAGAGGAATTAATGCAAGCAGTGAGATACTAATAAAATAAATGTTGTGCTTTATTGTGATAGAGCAGTTGGTTGGCTGAAAAACTAATTTCAGCATTAAACTTATGTTGCATCAATCAGCAGACAATATGTCTCCACTAAAAAAAATAAAACTCAACCCAGTGCATCATCTTCATGAGATTGTTATACAACAACTGTTATACAACAATCTCCAAGAATCTCCAATATCTATTTGAAGAAACTTGAATAATATGAGTTAAAACCACATTTAATTCCCATTTGGGATTATTAAAGATTTTTTAAATTGAAATGAATTAAAAAGGAGAAAATAAAAAGAACCTGCAAGTTTATATCACTAAAGTACAGCCCTAAAAGCCGGCACAAACTTTTTAAGAACTGAGAAATGTATTCTCTCTGTATTTGAATTTCTTATGAAGTACGAAATATGAAATGTGTTCTTGTTGTGGCCACCGCAACAAAAACTATTTTCTTTGTACTTTGTGCGACAGGCGACGTTTTTACATAAGGCATCTGACAGACGGATGACACAGTCAGATGAAAAAACAAAACTTACGTTTTTGAAAACAAAGTTTGTATTATGAATCAAAGGCAACTCTAAACTGGTGGGCTTCAGCCTGGATTTAAGGGAACTCATTGTTTCTGAGTCTTTACCCGATATGGATCTTAAAGTGGCCGTGTTATTTTGGGTCTAAAGATTGAAGCTTCCAACGTTGGCTCCGACCCTCTTTCTGTTGCCTGTGACTCATACAACCCAGTGTGTGGCTTGAAAGGTTTACAGTAAAAAAAAAAAAGAAAAAGAAAAAATCTGCACATTCACTCTCTTAGGCAGAGATGTTATTGCACGAAATGATTGTATGTCTGTTTTTAGCTGTATTTAAAGGACAGTCTTTGTGGCGCTTCTTTTTTTTAAAGGTTTGACATTTTTGGAAGAGAGAGAGAAAAATAAACGACCTCACCTTTCCAATCTCACTCTTCAGCTTATACTGGTTCAGCTGGATACAATCCTGGAAGGAGGACAAAAGATGGAGAGCTAATTATTAGTATTATCATCCTCTGAGGTTATTATTTGCAGCATCTCAACTAAAAAAAATAAATAAATAAAATCGTTGGTACAGTGAAAGAAAAAAATAACTAAAAAAACACATTCCCCCTGGGCATAGACGTAAATCCCGGAGGGATTGGCGTATGGAGTCCAGACACTGAACCAAACTCATATCTAAGCAACATTTGAATCTTAGTTTGACTTCTACGGGTCTCAATATGTTGTTTACTGAGAAAAACACTTTTGTTATTCATCGCTACTTATAGTCATTTTTGATAGTGCAGCTTGAACACACACACAAAATTTAAACCACATTTTATTATAATTTTTCTCTTAAAAAATGTCCCCGTTTATGTTTCCCCCCACCCCCAACAATGAGATGGGATTTACAGCTTTGCCCCTGGGTGAGTGTGTCTCCACATGCCCTGCAAGTCATTTACTTCTGAGACGCAGGAAACGATGCAGTCCGTAGTTTCTGTTTACTGTCTGCAAATCCATTAGAGTGCTACTGCTTAAATGGCTGATTTGCAGCTCCATAGCAACCGCCGCTCCAGCACGGAGTCAGTCAGGGCCGCAGCAGCGCAGAGCCGAGCAGACCACAGCGGGACACAAGGGGAGGAGGAAGAGGGAGGAAGACGAGGAGGCGAGAGGAAAGGTGAGGGTCTGGTGGTGGTGGCAGGGGGGATATTTTGTCAAGAGGCGAGTGCTGAGAGTGCAGGACTGCACGGTAATGAGCAGAAAGTGAGCTGGGGATTTCTGACTGAAGAAGGAAGAGACGGAGCTGTAGGAAGACGGGGCTGACAGCAGCTGTCTGGATGCAGCTGGAGGCCGAGCCTGGAGCGTTGTTTACAAGATGAAGGGTGGAAGGTGAGCGCAGAACTCAAAACACTCATGATTTGGACGTGGAGCCAGCAGGCGGCGTATAGCTTGTCTCGCAAAAATGTCAATTTTGGATATGATTGCTAGTCTGGCTATTACCTTCTTATGCAAGTCTGCTCAATTGAAATTTCCCTTCACAGCACAATCTGGGTTTTCTCCCATTCACTTGGATTCCTCTGGTGAACTGAACCGATCAGCGAACAGAAGGAGAAGTTGCAAACAATGACGCCGTTTTAGAAATGCAGTTTGGTTGTAGTTTTAGCGATGGCAGCAGAGCAAGTGAACCAAGCTGGTCAGTTCCTGTTTGGCCACATTTCCAAATATTGAGCTAATATTAAAAGCTGTTTGGTTCAAGACTTCTCTGTTCGCAGAATGTAGCGCAAAATAAACAGAAATAATGACATGTTGACAACCGTCAACATCCACGTAAATTTTCAGATCCAAAAATTCTAATAAAAAAAAAAAAACACATTTAAGGACTTTCAACAATGGCATCGTTTTATGGCCACTTTCCAGGGCCTTAAACTGTTTTTGTTGTTGTTTTGTTAGTTTTTTTTTCAAATTTGCAAGCTTTTAAAGTAGTCATGAGACCCTGTGTGCAGTCTGCTACGACTGTATGGCTGTGAATATAGCACAGGAGTCAAAACAGAATAAATAAGCGCCTTATGACAGGACTACTTTGATTGGTTGAGGAGAGATGAACAAGCTGAGGGCATAAAATGTAGGAGGAAAAAGGTAGAGGCGGGTTGTAGACATGGTGCGTCACTTAATACTCAGACAAAGCATTCAGAAAGCCTTAAGTACATCTGACACATAAAACGCTTCTCACACAAAAATCCAACTCTAGTGCTGGAATGTGACGCTGGGGATTTTTCTCCATCTTTTGCTTTAATGTCAGACAATCTCTTTACTTTAACACTGAAGCTCCTCATGACTCACGGAAAGTGGAAGAGCTTTCCACATTGTCGCGTGTAAACAGCAAGCCTCCATGTATTTCATTAGGATTTTATGCTATTGGCCAACACCAACTAGAGCTTAATAGTGAATAGGACGGAAAACGATATGTTGTTTTAACACTGTTTAAAAAATTAAAAGGACTCACTTTTTAACCGGCATCTATTTATGATTTATTTCAGCCTGCAGAGACTCAGACGGAGAAAAACGGCAATTAAAAGGGTTTGTTGACATGAATGAATTAAAGTTGGCCTGGAGATCCAAGAGAGTGGGGGTGGAGAAAGGGCGGAGGTGGGTTGAGCACGGATGGATGTCCTTATAAGCGGGAGCTTCATCACGACAGGTGAAGACGGGGCCTGGGTAGATGACGCGGCGGCTGGATGACGCAGGTGAGGCTGGAGATTCTTCCAGTTTGAATTTACCCCAAGGCATCATTTCTGTCTTTTTTTTTTTATCAAACTCAATGAGGTGAGATATTCATCTACATCTGGGGAATAAACTGTTGCAAATATTTATCTTTTCAGAATATAAGCTAAAAAAATATGACCTTTAGGACCTCCTGGGTCAAAACGTTGCAGAGCCATCGTTAGTTCAGCAGTTCCACTACAATGTATTCACTCTAAGTTTCTGGCCTGCTTCTCTGATTAATGATCATTGTATGTCAACATCACTTTTTAGAAATATTTCTCTGTTAATTTCTTAAACTACAAAAAAATAAAATAAAATAATTAGTAGCCAGATTAAGTAGTTTTAATCTGCTTAAAACACAGTACTCCACTTTGGTCTGTCAAAATGTTCCAGAACATTTTAAGGCATGTTTGGTGGATTAACGATGTGCCAGATTGTGCTAATGTGCAGTGCAGGCTTTCTGCAGCTGGTCGTATCAGCTCTGCTGTCGGAGCTTCAGAAAAGAAGACACAAACCCCTGTTTGACGTTTAAATCTGGTCGTTTAAATCAAGAGTAAAACCATTTCTTCCTTGGTCAGAGTCCACTGAAGCAATGTCACATCTGGAGCGGGAAGCAAATTTAAATCAATGCTCACTGTACAAATGCAGTAACCTCCCCTTGTGTTGCCTTGTGTATGGATGGTGCTATGTAAAGAAAATCTGTAAAAATGCCAGTTTGTTTAGTAAACAGTGGATTAGTCATACAAGTGAATCTACAGCCGGATTTATTCTTTTGTTGTGCCACTTAAGTCACAGGGTGACTTAAGTGGCTCCGACCTCTTATTTTGTTTCCGGTCCGTCTTGTGCTCCCACAGCCGTAACCAAATTCTGCACATTACAGTCTATCTGTTCCCGCAGCCCAGGATTAATCTCCTGTTTCCTCTGGATTATCTTAATCCCGACTTTAATCCACTGAACAGCAAAGTTATTGTGTTTGAATTTGAATCGGTTCCCTTTGTGGCAGGAAATGATGTGTAGACCGTGTTTACAAAGCTGGGTAAAAAAAAAAAAAAAGAAGAGAAAAACAGCAGTTGGGTAAGAGATGTTAGCGTCTTTCTTCAGACAGCTTTATGTGGGATTATCTAAAGATTTCTTCTGTTTTTAAAGAAGAGCTGAGACAAGCAAAATCATTTTGACCTTTTCTTACAATGAATAAAAACATTAAGCACCCTTTTAAAGCCGTTATGCTAACCACATATTCCCCTCAGGTTCCAAGAAAAAAATAGAAATGGCATAATCGCTGTTTGCGCAAACGGGAACTGTCGTCGCCTTCCTCTGTAAAGTGTCATTTTTGCAAATCCAGTGAGAGAACTAAAATATAACCAGGTCCTTCATGAAGCCTTCGTAAGAGGAGGACGGGAACGGACACGGTGACAGCTCAGCTCATCTGTGGCAGCAGTCTGTTAAATTCAGAGGGGCTCCACATCCTGGCAGATCTTATGCATTTTTAATACTCACTCCGAACTGAAAAATGCAAGAGGATGATGGATATGCAGGAGACTCCTAGTGCCAGATGATACCCCTTCTACATTACAGGTGTAACCAGCTACTGCTCTCCATATGATGCGTCCCGCTGCCAAACTCTTGAATAAACAGATTTTAACAAATATACTTTTCTTTCTTTGTGGGGTTTCTAACCAGACGTTAGCTTAACAGCTTGTTAATGCCAACACAGATAATTAGCAAAATAACGGTTTTCTGGTGCCTTTTTTTTCCATCCAAACCAGATGTATGTAAGTTATTAGAAGAGATGATGTAATTGCCTGCTTGGTGAAATCCCACCATCACATCTTCTACTATGAACCACAGTCTGAATCCCCTGTTTTTTTACTGATTTGTCGCTTCTATTCTTTGCCCTGACTCCGGCCCAGCACACACATCTGGGAATATAAGTACATATCAGCCCATTTTGAACTTTCAGAAACACAAAAACGTATTACTTAATATCACTAAAACAAAAATGTCCAAACCAAAGAGTGAGGAAAAAAAAAGTTGCGTCTTTTTGTTTTCTATTCCATTGCAATCAGGTTCTATTTGGAATAACTTTGAACCTGTTTGTATTCTGGATTGAATTTATTCCTAAATGCCTTGAGACTATATTTTTTGGGTGGAATTGGCGCAATGCGAACAAACTTCATCCTGGTCACTGGGTACAGCAATTCCACTTCAAGGTTGGACAAATACTCCGGTTAGAAGGTGGTCATGTTTGCTTTTCACTGAAGGTTCTAATTTGAAGAAGCTGCGTCAAAGAAAAAAAACTGAAACACAACCAACGGATCATCTATGAGGGTAATCTGTAAGGATCAGTTTGTTTTTGACAGACTGCTGCTTTCTTGTCGCGCTGCAGTCGGCCGCCCACGTCGGCTGGTACCAGGCACCAGTCTGGTTCTGGGGAGCAGGGAGGTGAGATCACATGTAGGAGCTCATCCGTCAGGTCGTTATGCAGGAAAGCTGTGAGCTGATTTCAGGGGTTAGATTTATCCGTTCCACTTAAAAGAAGTGCTGAAACTCTAATAATTGTCCGCTGTAATTAACACGCACTCAGAGCTATTTAACTAAAAAAATAAAAACTCAGTAAGTAGCTGTGTAAGAGCTCGAGTGCACTCACAACGCATCAAGTAGCCGTGGCTGTTTGGACCGCGCACATCCTGCTCCGTTACGAACGCAACGCTGGGTTCGTCATTTCACTCTGTTGAAACGGTGAGAAGCAGGTGAGAGGGATGGATTCGGGTCGAGTTCTGATTCTGAATTTTAAAGGGGCAGCGTTATATATTTACATCACATTCACACAGTGCCATTTTATAGCACAATCAAGTAACACTTACCTTCAGTTGTATATATCGATATATATATATTAAAGAAAATTTGACAAATGTAATGTCTCAATTGTTGATTTTTCTGTTTTTATGATGCAAAACACTTTGAACTCTTGTTGTTGAAATGTACTATACCAGTAGAATTAAATTTAATTTCACTTTTGATTTAACATCTAAAAATTGGGCCTCCGTCTCTTTAAGAAGCTCCTGCTCTTTCCGACAAGCCGCCTTCAGGACTTTGTCACAACATTGTTCCTCTAGTAACGCTTTAACAGCATTCTTAGCGTTTCACTGAGAAGTAATTTTTTATATAATGAGTTCAGCAAACGCACAGTTCCACCAGTTGTTTGCCGTCTGCTGCTGCCACTAGTTTGAAGGAGCTGTGAGGGTGGTGGGGTGGAGAAGCAGAGGGTCAGGGGGCGGGCTGGCCGCTCGGCTGGAGACTGCAGCTCCAGGGAGGAGCTTTGTCAAAAACCTGTGCCTTTTCCACAACTGGATGGTTGCCATGGGAAAGTAAAGGATTCTTCAAGCATTCATAAAAGAGTCAAAGCAATACTCAAGGTTTGCTTTGGACTAACATTATAACATGGCGCAATGCTCAAAAAGAGTCAATTTTACATCACGCATAAAAACAGGAACCTCGTGTCTGACGTCGGCCTGCATCACACCCCTGAGGTTTCTGTTCAGATAAACAGAAGAGTAAAAGCCTCACCTGAGAGTCTGATATGGACACCCGTTTCGACTCCACCGTGGGCCTGCGAGCCCCTCGAGGGGAGATGTGCGTGTCGCCTCCCTCTGACCCCGTCGACAGGTAGGTGCCCCTTTCCTGAAGGGACAGCTTCCTGCCGGTCAGGTGAGGTCGCAGAGCCTGGACCCGCTTGCCTTGAACGCCCTCCTGCTGAGCGTTTCCATTCTTCACGCCGTTGGCGGACAAGCCTTCGGGGTCTTTCGTCGTCATGGCGGCCATGATGTCGGTCAGACTGGTCGTCTGTTTGGAGGAGTTGGGGTCCAGCCTCTCGCAGCCCGGGTCGCTGCTCATTGCCATGGCGTCCAGAGGGGGGTGATGGTGGCGCGGGAGAACCAAGGAGCACCCGGCAGCATCAATGTGACCTGGGCCAGCCTGCGGGACTCAGCTGAACTGGAACCAAACAGGAAATGAAGTATGGTAATGAGTTTGAGCTGGGCGATACATTTATTCAATTGATAAATCAAAATTCTCGTTTTTGAGGGTCTAAATGTTGGAAAATCTGGATGATTTTTTTATATACAAATATAAGCCATAATTTAGAGTGATGTTGGTACGCCAAGGCCGCCATCCTTGTTTGATAAGCTTGTTTTACACCGTTTGTTTATTTGGACTTTGAATTCAGGTCAATAACAGAATATTAGAGGCAGGCTACAACTTTTATTTATTTATTTATTTATTTAATGAATAAAGTCATAATGCTACAAAAAATGTTTTTTGTACATTGACTCTAGTGTCATTATTTCAACACTAGAGTCCAAATAATGACAATAATGTAGGAGATTAAAGTTGTAAATTTATGAAATCTAAAAAAATTAAAACGAGCAATAACATTTTACAGAAAATACTAAATCTACTAGGACATCAACATCATACAATGATGTTGTATGAGCAATTGTAGATTAGGCCCATTGTAGATTAAAAAACTAAACAGGAGTAATAAATTTTTCACAAGGATTTTAAAAGTCAAAAATTAGCTAGAAAAGAAAAGTCTCCAAAATTTTGAGATTAATAGAATTTTTTGAGGAAAAATAGAAATGTGGAAATTGTGAGAACCACACAGACTGATCTGCTTAACTCTATCCAAACTTTCTTCTCATGGTAAAATGATATCTTTATTCTGTTAATATTACAACTATATTCTCATACTTAAAGAAAAATTCTCAGTGTGGTCTTAATACTAACAGAAGGGATGATGGGAATAAAAACCACTTTTTAAAAATATTTTCTTTCATTTGTCATTTTTTTAGTTGGTAGAAAAAGCAAGAAAAAAATGTATTCGATAAAATTTGCTGTTTGCTTAAGAATAAGTGCAGGAGATCTGCACCTGAAGGAATGACTCAAAGCTCAAAAACAAGTTCGTAGTTACAAAACTACTGATTCGTTTAAAACGCTCTTCTAAAATGCCTCTGTGGTATCAAACAGTTCACAAAACCAAAGCTGATCAAAGCACCAATCAGAGGCTGGAGTTTAATTAAGCGGTCTGAAGCAAATAGGAAATGTCATCTTCTTGTGTATGTGGGTGGCCTGGGGGGTCAAGTTTCCCACTGTAGACATGCACTCATTAATTCAAACAAATGTCAGAAATAATAAAAGTAAGCCCTTTCATTGAAAAGTTAATTACACGTTACGCCTTTGGTCATGACCCGCTGCATCCCTGTGAAATACACGATGCAAGGCTGACATGAAGCTATATTAAATTTGGTTGAATAACCAAACATTTGTTGAGTGCGTTGCAGCCTTTCGTATATAAAGAAAAGGATGTCAAACTCTCTCCAACATCTGCTTGGAGAGACGTTGGAGAGAGTTATGTGGTACGTGGTAGCATTCGCTACCCACGTTAGCTTCTAGAAAAGAAACCCAAACGTGAGAGAGGGAGGCTGAACGCAAGGTCACCTTGGAGATGTTGAGGAAGTGGGCCATGTTGCAGAGTGCTATTCCTGAAGTGTGTCACAAAGGTACAGTCACACACAGCAGTGATGCGCTCAGGTTCTTCATACACCTGACTGTCGGTTTTACACTCAGTGGCGATGTGAACTTAGTTTTATCACAATATTATTGTGATGACAATAAAAGTGACAAGAACTATTATTTACTTCTTTTTTAGGTAATTGTATGGCTGTGAATGCATGACACAGTAACAGCCACAAACACACACACGTCTCGTAGAAAATGGTCTCATTTGTAAAGCGCTTCACACAAAGTAGTATGATTTGCATCACGACATTGCATTTAATCACATTTATTGATATTTATTAATACTCTCATTGAACAAACAGTGGAGAAAATAGTTCAAAATTTGACCAAATGAACGGTTTTCTTTAAAAACGTTATTTGAAATTTATCATGAAGGCAATGAATTCAATTTTTTTATCGTGACAAGAAATTTATCCCAATAAAGGACAAGTGATACTAATTAAACACTTTATTAAGTATATTTAAACTGATATGTTCACAAATGTTCACTTAAACTTAATAAAAGGTTGGAAAATTTGATCAAAAATATAAATTAATTGATTAAGCATCAAGACATATGCTGCTTGATACTGGGGGGGAAAAGGACATTGTGATATTTTCCTAATAATGCAAGATTATTTCGTCTTATGATCTTGGAACAACACTGTTGTTGAATAAACTTTAAAACCAAGCCATAATCCTCTCCATCCATTATTAGTTCTGTAAACGTTGCGCTGCCGCATTCTGTAGTATGTACAACTACGCAGAGAAAATCCCATTTCAACAAGAGAAAAACAACAGTTTCATTTCACCTGCTGCCAGAAAACAGCAACACATTTTAAATGTCAAAACAAAAAGAAAACTGCGTTGAGTCAAAAGCTCTGGCCTTCAACAACAGCTCTGAAGCCTTCAGGCTTTCTGTAGGTATCCTCGAACTATCCGCCATCACGACAGGAAGTAAAACCATTTAATGACATCAGCGACTCTGTTGGCTCATGTGACAAAATGGCAGCTCTCGTCCATTCCTCTACTTGGACTTGAAAGCCAGGGACGTCGTATGGAGAAGTGCTCGCTCGTCAGGCGGCGGTCAGGGCCACGATCGCCCTGCGGCACATGCGCACATCAACATCGCTTTCCGAACGGCTGTTATTTAAATGACACGCAGGAAGAGTCCTTTAGCCACCTGCAGCGAGGGGGAAGTGCATTGTCCGCGTCCTTACTCATTTGAACGACGGACAAAGAGGAACCGTCATATTTGTTGCTAATTCTCACCCCAACTGGTGATTATGCGGCTCCTGAAACGGCCTCGCTCTTTCCGCTGTGGCTCCATTCGGCTGCATGTAGGAGCAACAATATGGCGGCGGTGGGAGGCGGAGGAGAAGTCCTGCTCTGGTTATTCATTTTAGCTGAGCTGAGACTTTCTATTGGTTTGCACAAGCGCATTATGCTGGGGGGTTTTATTTAGTTTTTTTATTCATTAGGACTAATATTTAATCTCGTGGGGCTTTTGTATATTTGCAGTTTCAATCCATCTTGTCGGATAATCGTTTTGTCCCAGCGCTTCATTAAAGGTATGCGAGTTTGGTCGTTTACTGCAGTGACTCTAGATTTGACAAAGAAAACTGAAGGAGCAACTTATGTTTGTTTATTTTTGTTTTAATATGAGGTGATTAAACTCAACCTTCTGCTTCAATCCCCACAGTAGTTTACGGGACTGGAATTGAGCCAACAGCGTTTGTTGGTTTACAGAGCATATTCACCTCAAGCTTTGTATTCTTTCTTCTAGGGCTCTTGAAAATGTTCCTATTGGCATACAGCATGCAGCAAACAGCAGAGACAATTACAGTAAGAGGGATGAATGGCCTGTAGCCAGGAGGAGAGATAAATTGATTTGGTTTCCATTTGTGAGCCACTTTTACCCCTAACCTGCTTTCCATCATCCTTTGGCTGTGTGCTGACATCAAATCCAGCCAACCCCGTCCAAATTATGGTTTGAAATGCTCAACTACAGCAAATAAATCACTTCAGATCTGGTTGTGGGAAATAGAAATAGAAAGTATACCCTCCTCTTATCCTAGGTTTTTTGGGTTTTTTTACTCATCAGAAAAATCAGCGAGTCCTTATGGGGTTCAAGAATTAGTTTAATAGAACCTCAAGATAAGTAACCCATTATGTCCTGAATTTAAAATGTCTGCTTGGATATTTTTGCTTATTTTAGTTGTACGCAGCTCTTTAAATGACCTGTGAGTATTTGTCCATTTATCCATAACAACTCTTACTTTCGATATCTAGCAAGTTATTTGTTTGTTCTTGTCAGGATTCTGGATTTTCAGCGTTAGAGTTTCTCCAATGTTTGCAATTTGATAATTTTCTTCGTTCATACTCAGCTTTAGTGATTCTTTTTTTCTCCCCTCCTCCCTTTCAGTCTTGCCTTCATTTAGATCAGTATTTTCTTAGCCGTTTATTCACTTATGTTTAGATTTTTCTGGTAGTTCTTTCTTTGTATTCAGTTTGTATTCAGAAAGGTTATGACTTGTTCAAAAACTAAGTTCTTTGTTAGGATGTGGGAGCAGCAGAGTTTGACTTGCAGACTCATCTGATGTTTCCCTAAAACAACTTGGAAGTTGAAAATAAACAGAGTTTCCACAATTTGAAAGATCTCGTCAATCCTTCAGTCCTGTGATCATTCGTTTGTGTTTGGATACATGCTTTTAACAGAGTGGTTGGATTATATCACATGTGGGGGAAAAACACTTTGAGGTCATTCTGGCTCAAATAATTACTTTCTTAGATATGGAAACTGTAAAGACAGAGTTGGGTGCAACAGTCAGAAATTTGTACGATTTCTGATCGCCCGTTTTTGAAAAGGATTTTTTGGCAGCTTTAACTGATTCAGAATGCTTTTTGATAAATGCATTACAAGAAGATATGAAACAAACATTTATTGTAGGATCTGTGCTTTGTTCAGTGCAATCCAGCTCGGTCCTGAACAACGTTAGCTTGTAAGCTGCAAACTACCTATGACTCACAAACTTACGATGACACTGAGTAGAATTGTTTGTTCGGGACTCAAGCCTCTAATTTTAGGAGCATCGTGGCCAGCCAGACCCCTAGACAATATTTCTGTAAATGGGACACTCGTGATGTTTTGATCGTCGGACAACCCCATGTTTGTAATTGCAAAGATAAAAACAACCAAATTCTACCTTTGTTTGGGTTGGAGCTAGATTGACTTGATGTCAGTGAGCGTTCCCAGAGTTTGAGAAAGGCTCTTTTAGCAACTTCTGTGTTCAGTTCATTGGTGTATTCTTGTGAGCAAAAGGGGATTGATGTTCTGCTAAAGTGCATTAGTCCATCTGGAAAAACAACTTTATAAGTGGTTTTGCTGCTGAACTGTTTTCTTTCACATATAATTTCCAATCGCAACTGGTACAACAGTGGACGTAACAACTAATCATTAAAGGACACAAGGCCAGTCAGATAAATATAGTGAGATTTGCTTCCTACAGGTTTTACAAGCGAAGAGATTACTATGCAATAAAGTGAGTCAGGTGATCTAAAGCTACAAAGTCTGTCTTAAAGAAGGCGATTTAGATAGACAGGTACTGAAAATATGTTTCTCTGTGCTTCAGAGGACACGACATCCCAGTGAGAATCATGAATTCATCCGCACTCAAAGTCCAGTAAATTGCAGTCGAGCAAGAGAAATTAAATGCAAAACATTTTCCCTTGAAGTTGAAAGTGCCCTCTGAATCGTTGAGCTTTGATCGGGTTTTGGGGCTTTGGAGATTAAGCTAAACGATAAACATTTACAGCCCCTCCCATGCGAAGATGCTTGCACACGTCAGGGAGCCTGATTGCTGTGCATTTTACTCCCAATATTTATGCCTGGAAAGTCACTGTATCAGACTTTAACAATATACATACCCGGCTGCTGTATGCAGTATTCACAGAACAAAAGCAAAAGGGGTTAAAAAGAAGGTCAGACAATGAATTGCGGCAATAACCAGACATTTAATTGAAGGGAAATAACATCAGATTAAGTTTATTTGAACATTTACCAAATTACCAAACCACGGCACATTCATAGATCCATCAGTTACTGACAGAAACATCACAAACCCGCAGGTACAACGCATCATTTTCATCAACTCTATGACTACAGACGTTTATTGCTCAGCATCCAATATTCCCAGTGTTCATTGAGTGATAGAGGTATTCATGTAGTTACATCAAAGCATAATCAGGAAATAAGATTTCATCGAAGTCGACACACTGCTGCTGCAGGCTATTGCAGACTACAGACACACCGGTTCCTTGTAAAGACTTTCATACCACTTTTTCTCATTTTGTCATATTCCAATTACAAAGCTCAGTGTATTTTGAGAGAAAAACACAAAGTAACACATCATTGTGCAGTGGAAGGTAACACAAAAGGTAGTAATACATGATTCTTTTAAAATATCTTGCAAGTGAAAATAGCTCGCGCTCAGTCAGGCTGAATGGACAGCATTTATTAACGTAACATAATGTGGTAATGCCACAGAATTTCCTTTAGATTTACGTAATGGTTTTGCTGGAAGGGGAACCTCCGGCCCAGTCTGAAGTCTGTCACCGTTTGTGTCACAGTGGGGATGGAGTGTTCATGTGCATGTAAATTGTTTTATGTTTTGTAAAATGTTCAGATTTGGGTCTCATCTAACTAGAGCACCTCTAGTGGCCCTTTAAGACCGGCGGTTGCTCAGCGGCCGACTCTGTCCGAAGGGATTTCCGCTTGTAACGAATACATGGAACCAGCCCTTGTTTTAGAACCTTTTCCGCTGTGGTTCCAAGCGTGCCGAGACGGCATCGGCTGAAAACAAGACGTCAGGACACCGTCAGTCATTGGCTAACCGTGGAATCAACGGTTGGCTCACAAGAACAACTCTTTAAACTTTTTCTCCATGGCCAGAGTCGACTCTGTTCACACATTCTGAGCGGTTCTCAACGTTTTTGTAATCACCTCAGGGGTATCGCAGACCAAGTCATGTACGACGCCTAAGCGATTTGATTGGCAGCAGACTGCATTCTTTGACTGGCACATAGATTTTGGAGAAATTGGCGGTACACCTGCAAAACGACATCATGGGAGGGGAGCGTGGACCACAGCTTTTGGGCGCTCGCAACCTCTAAAACAAACTGCCAGTGGAGACACCCACCTTGACTAGCTCCAAACCAGACAAAGTAAGACTTGACAGAGAAGGAGCCTTACAATCATCCAACCCACCATTTGTAAAAGCTCACAATGGGGATTGATTCTGAAAAAAAAAAAGCCACAGACTGAGCAGAATGTTCAACATAGCTTCCATGCTGTCAATGTTGCATTGTTTTTATGCCGCACGCTGATCACACCGTACTACTTTTCAGACTCTGAGATCGCCCACTTCTTGATGACCCGACTCAATACATCAGTTCTTCAGTTATAATGGAAAGTACAGTTGAGCCAAAACATATTTGATGGCTTCTGATTGGCTTACAAATTGTTTTCCACTTGCAACCCCTGTATAAAGGTCCTTCCCATCAGTTGAGGTGTACAACCAAGTCTCGACAGGCTTGCAGCTGTGCCATGCTTTTTCCATCGCTAGTTGCTAGACTGAACAGTACGCTGTGAAATGCCAAACAGAAAAAATTTAAAAGTCTGCAATGCTTTACGGGTGTCAC
Source organism: Micropoecilia bifurca (assembly GCA_903067075.1). Taxonomy (NCBI): domain Eukaryota; kingdom Metazoa; phylum Chordata; class Actinopteri; order Cyprinodontiformes; family Poeciliidae; genus Micropoecilia; species Micropoecilia bifurca. The sequence continues at coordinate 4,683 of CAEGAF010110316.1, read as the reverse complement.
ATGAAATCCCTAATCTATGTTGAAGTGTGAACATTGTTTTTCCAAGGTGGTGCAATATTCGGCAAAGGCCACATCCAGCTCCAGCCATCAAATGTTGTCTTTTTTGCTTGTTGTTATGCAGAAATTGGCTCCTAGAATAAACAGTTTTCCCTGCCTGAAGCTACGTCCTCCCTGTTCCCTCAGGTTGACGGGGTCCTGTCACGTTTCATCTCACTCAAGTGAAGGATAGGTCACATTAGGTATTCAGGGGGAAAACAAAGTGCTAGAATACAAAGAGAGGACGAGGCAGAGGAAACGCTCACTTGATGCTCTTGATGGAGAATGCAGGAAGACTAAAATGAGGATTTGCATAGCTCCTCTGCATGTACACACATACACACTTGCAGTTACACATACATCCCCACACATTTGTACAAATTCTTAATTTTTTCTGGGATTTCAAAAGGATTGCCCAAGACATTCACACTAGGACGAGGTTTTCCCAGCGTTTCTCCTGGTTGGTTGCAATTATGCTACGTCACTGTTGACTGGGTGAGCCTCATCCATATGGAGCAGCAGTGTGCAGCAGCTTAAGTCAAAGAACCCGTAATCCATCACACTCTGAGCAACAGGGTCTTTTGCTCTCTCTCTCCTGTCGTCTTTGGAATGCAATTGTTTATTTTGTGTCAAAGCCAATTTATTTTTAGTGGCGACAACAGAAGCAAAATGACACATCGGGATCCAGAACGGCTCACCAGAACAGCAGCCCAGACGTTACGAGAGCACAGCGATCACTCACTGCAAGGCTCATCTGGACTCTTTTTGGAGCAGTGATGGTGGAACACAGAGAGGAATCAAAGACGTTTACAGTCGAAACCAGAAGTTTACATACAGCGAGAAAAAAACGTCTTTCACCATCTATGTTTGGCCCGATCACTAGGCCTGTTAAATTACCAAAATAATGGTAATTTAATAGAATAAAATACAATAATTCCAAGGTATTAAATTGCAAAGTCAAATTTCTTTTAAGTCATATTTGATATATACAATATTTTGTAAAAGTTACTTCGTTGGAAATAAAATGATATCATGAGACTGGAAAACATAACATCGCCCCTTTAATTAAATGCAGAACCCACTTGTGTTGAGTGCTTTGAGATTACATAAAGTAAGTAAAAAATTGTATTGCTAGGAGACAAAAGAGAGAAATTGCATGTCATTTGAGGAAGTCGTGGCGGTGATTCAGTCTTGATGACAGCTTTGGTGAGTCAGTACTACTTAAAAAAAAACAAGACACTTTCTATTGAGTTAACCTGTCACATACTAATCCCCTGAACACTTTAATTCAATCAGCAGGATTAGCTGCTAACACTATGAAACACAGCTGGGTCTGTGGACCCGTCCAACACCAGGCCGGTGCATCCAATCCAACCGGTGCGTTGGAAAAAAGCAGCCATTGCTGCTCGGCAGGCGAGACGACGCCAAGTCCACGAGCTGTAATCGATCTGACTGAGGCGGAAATAGTCTGGGACAGCAATCCCAACCAAATCCAGGGCCACCCTCTCTGAGCCTGGCTGCCTCAGGCGATAATAAACCCGGGATTACACAGGATGTACGAGTGCAAACTGGCAAGTTGGATGAGCCAATTATTTCTCCTCTGCTCGCGCTGACAATGAGCCCGCAGTGTCCGGCATGGCTGGCCTCCCTTTCGTCTCAGAAATGTCTTCTGACGAGCTTCCTTTCTGACGCAGAGGGATCTGCTTCGCGCCGTCCTGCACCCTCCGCCTCCTGACACGAAAACCAAAGAGTCGCTCGATTTTTTTAACCGTGGTGCGCGTTTGGTTGTGTAGTCGGCCGTCTATTTTTAGAACCACCTAGTGCTGGTGTGTGTGAGGTGGGGGGACTGCTTTTTTTTTTTTAATTCGGAGAAACAATATTTTTCCATCTTTATTTGACCATTAAAATTGTCCCCCAGGAGCCTGAGACACCTGAATGTAAATACCTTGGATGCTCCGCTGTGAACCTGCAGAGGATTAATCTGCTGCTGCGGAAAATGAGAAGCCATTGATCTCTCCCCTTGGGAGTAATACTCTAAATCCTTCAGAGAGGAAGAACATCCAATTGATCTCTATGCAGTCTCATCACTTGCATAAACCTGCGGGCTACCAGGAAAGTCCTGATGCATGGCGGCTGCTGCTGCTGGCTGAATGTTTCTGCCGTCTAACCGACTGATAAAGTGCCTGGGGAGCCATGACTGTGTAGCCGGCGAACGGATTCAGCTCTCGCTAGAAAAAAAGCAACCTGAGCTCGACCATAACAGAGTCGGTATGCATACAGGGTAAAAACCAGTTTTAAAGGTGTAGAAAGGTTGGCATAGGAGTAATAGTGATATATTTTAATGAGCTGGCATAAACATTTAATTCTGAAACAATCAGAATAAACCTGTACACTGTTCTGAAAGACATTTCCTCTTCCTGTTTATATAGAAACGATTAATCTGATTAATCGTGATTAATCAATTCATCAAAAATACACATTTTGCATTTAAGATGAAAATATCTTGTCTGTAAGAACCCTGAACTTTTCTAGTGCCTGTTAAGCTTCACCTAATTCAAATTATACATTTAAAAAATATCATATTAAGCACCATTTGCTATCCAATTATTAAATTGGTCAATAAAAAAAATTGAATTGGTTTTGGTCTGATAAGTAAAATCAGGCCAATATTAACTGATATCACATATCAATATTAGTTTAAATTTTTATATTGCTGCATCCCTAAAATGTTCAATTCAAAACGTATTCCTCCTCTTCTTGTTAAACCCTGATGCTCTGGGCCTAAAATAGATTAAAGTTAATTTAACCATAAAAACAACCAAAGTGTACATAACAGACATTCGTAAAGCTTGATGAAGTTTTGTGCCTCTAGAGAAACTTTTCGTTTTTCGCTTCAGCCATAACTCATGTTATAAGGCAGACTTTCATCCAACAATAACTACTGTGAGAACTTAATATCGAAGGCTCCCATTACAGCACACCCATTTGCAGCTTCTGACTATAAACAATGTTTTAATTAACCTAACTAGCAGCGTGACTGATGTGGCTTGTTGATCTACTGATTTGGTTCGGTTCTAGTTGTTCGGCAGAAGTAATTACCACTACTTCTTGACAACTAAAAATGAGCTGCGTCCTCAACTTCTCCTCAGTGAATCCCAAACTAATCGGTCTTTCTCGCAGAATTTAGGACAACAAGGCAAATTGCTTTTTATCCTCATCTCTGTAAAACAGGTTCCTGAATACAACTCTGGCGGTTTGAAAAACCAGAAGACACTCTTGGAAAAAAAAACAAATTGGATATGTGGCCGGACTCTTTGTTTGAGGAAAAGGTCACAGACAAAGGAGTAGAGAGGCATCTCTGTGGGTCGACTGCTGGTATCAGAGAGAGGAATGTTTAGCCCACTGGTCCTTTGATGACTCATCTAAATAATGGCAATCTCTAAAGAAAGCTGTGCTTGTTTTTCCCCTGATCCTGCGCTTCCACTGCTGCCGCATGAAGCAGAAAGGTTTGAGTCAACTTCCACATGCTCATTAAATTAAGGACAAATTGTTGATGCTTTTTTTTTTGAGTTTATCCTGAAGCAGAGTAAGCAGCTCCAGAAAGCGCTCAGATGAGTCTGTAAATCCAGATTTTTCCTAGTTTGTTCAGCCCTTTCATCTCATCCTCAGGTTTACTACAACTTGTTTTTTTTGTTTTAGTTTAATCCAGTGAGTGATTTTAGCATCTAGATCACAAAATGCCCTCATGAAGACACGAAGATCAGAGTTGGATGTAACCTAACCATAAGCTACGACTTTATCCAAAGCAAAGCATTAAAAGCCCAACAAGATGCCTCTTGTATGTAAAAGAAAGTGTCAAAAACGTAGTAGAAATAGTTCAAATATTAACTAGCATAAATGACAGAACCTATGGACCTGAACAGTAGGATTTACCAAGGAATCCTAGCAACATGTTAGCTCAGAAAGATGAGATCTTTGAGCGCTGCACTATTTATTTAGTAATCTCTTGACAATCTGAACTAAATGTTGACTTCAACTAAACTTCAAAACCGAATTTCACCTCATTTAATCCAAGTATCTGAATAGTTTTGTTGTCACTTAGGACAAACTTAAAAAATGCTCACTGAAGCCGGCAGTAATCCAAGAGTACAGATCAATATGGCACAGCAAACGAACAGAGAACAAAGCAAAAGCGTCTGGAAGTTTGTAAGACATTGAAAACACGAATGAGACGCAACTATTAGCATCTTGGACAAGCTTTTGAATAAATAAAGCTTCCTCTGCTGCCATTGTCAAACTGTAGTCAGACTACAATTCCAGAACTTTGTTGTTGTTGTTTACAACTCCTCTTTCTGTTCACTGATTGGCCAGGATGAAACTCACTCTGCATTTTGAGCTCAATGGAACGAATCCCAGACGAAGCAGTGAAGGAACACGTGAATCGACTGGAGCTGGAAAAGAAAATGGCCAGGAAACCTCCTGCAATGAGTGAAGATGTGTTTTCTATGTATTGTTGATCTATAATTTTTATCTACAAAAAAAGAAATAAAATACATGTCATGGACTTAACCTTATGTTCTGTGGGGGGGGGGGGGGGGGGGGGGGGGGGGGGGGGGGGGGGGGGGGGGGGGGGGGGGGGGGGGGGGG
>CAEGAF010110313.1:0-28384 GCA_903067075.1 Micropoecilia bifurca | reverse complement strand
GCAGGGCTGAACCCGCCTCTCGCCCAGAACGTTAGGTGGACATAGGCACCAGCAACCCTCCCGATCCCACCAAGGGATAAGGGTGTTAAGAAAATGGATGGAGGGAAAGTTGCTGTTTGTAAAAAAATGTTGTCATGATGTATCATTTTCCTTCCAGTTCAGAACAACCACACGACTATCACACAAAAGCCTAACAAAATACATTGAACTTTGTTCTCTTAAGATGTGAAAAGGTTTACGGCATTGTAGTTACTGATGCTGTTTCATTTGCTTCTTCTTCTGTGATCACCAATTATCTTCTGCCCCCTCAGTGTGCAGATGAGAAGGTAGAGGCTCTGACTGACGCCCTGCTGACCACCGTGGCCAAGTGGAAAGGTCGCATCCCGATGCCTCTGCCTCTGGAGCTCTACATCTCCTCCAGCTTCATTGGGCTTTTTGTGGAGGAGCAGATGGCCGAGGTTCTGAAGAGCTTTGCTGCTGACTTTGCAACCGAGGCGACATCTAAAGCAGGTTTGTCCCTTCAGATGAGGACAGAGCGTTGATTCCTTCTCTGTGAAGGGAGCAGCTACAGGACATTATCGGGGCTCTAAGTCGTCAATAGCCCAGACTGACTATGTTGATTTGACTTCATCAAGTCCTTTTGGTACCAAGATGCAGATACTGTAATAAAGGTTATCATCACTAAATGGAGAATTATTGTGGGAGTAAATTCACATCTTACATATTTTTGTCTTTGACTGGGTCTGAAGTATTGTAAAAAGAACTTAAAAAACAGTTTTTTAATGATAACTCAGTGTTTTTTGGTATCTGGAAAATGAGCCGCAACAATAACCTTCTAATTGTTAAGTGACATTTGACGGGCACTGTGCCGTTACCTAACAACTTAAGCAAGTAAAGCAGCAGACCAACAGGTTTGGTCAGCTCTTTTCACTGCTGTATACTCTGTACAATGGCTGCTGGAAAAGACAAGTGTTTTTTTGTTGACTTCTCATTTGTAAATCGGTTTCTGCATTCTTGTTTGCTGTGCAGGAGGCTCTACTTCTGCTTTTCAAAGATTTACGGTTGTATAATTGTGCACCTGTATGCAGCCATTTTCATGTGCGAGTGTAAAGCTTATTTGAACTTAAAGGGACAGGACTCCCTAAAACATGTCATTCTAATAGGATCTCAATTTTACAGAAAGGAAGCGTTAAAGTCACCCTTAGGCAAAGATAAATATTGAGGAAATGAGTTTCTATCCGTGAGAAAATTGTACCATTGTACTTGATGTTTTATCAATGTGTGTGTGTGTGTTATTTATTTATTCTTTTTACAGATGTTCACGTCGAGGCCCATAAGAAGCAGCTCCACGTCACCATGGCGTACCACTTTAATGCCAGCCATCTTCCAGTTCTGGAGAAGTTGGCTAAAAGCATAGAGGTGACTGCGGGCTGTGATTGGCTGGCTGTGCTCCTCTCCAGGGATATTCGCTTTGCTAGCCACGAGGTAGCCCTCCCTCCACCAAGCCAGTAGCTCCTCTTATGAAAGCATCTCTTCCAACGACTCTTCTTCTCCTCCTGCAGACGCTTCAAGTCATGTACCCTTACGTGCCTCAGAACGACGACGAGCTGGAGCTGCTGCAGGGGGATTTCATCTTCATGTCTCCAGTGGAGCAGAGCACAGCCAGCGAGGGCTGGCTGTACGGCACTTCGCTGGGCACCGGGTTGTCCGGCCTGCTGCCTGAGAACTACGTGAGCCGCGCCGACGAGTCAGACACGTGGGTTGTTCATGGGTAAGGATGGGGAAAAAGGCACATTCCTGACAAGTACACTGCTGTAGGCTTGCTGTGTGACTTTCTTAGTACAATGAATAAATAAAGCTGAGTTTGTTCTTGTGTTGATCGGTAGGTCTCACTCCTTTCTCAACTGTGCCTCTCCATCTACCTCTGGTAGCCCCATGAGAGGGCTTTTATTTGATGGACAGCTAAATGACAGTCTGCTTGACAGTCTTATGGATCCTTCCAGCCTCACTGGCCTCCTTCCACCTATGCAGGTACATTTCACTGTAACCGTCTATTTCCTAAAATGCCTGGTTTAATAAAGATAACTGTGAACTTTGATGTGAAATTATACGAAGGAGTTTGAGAGCAGGTCTGTTTGAGATAACCTATAATCCCCCCCCGGATCTTTTTCCAAATCATGTCCCATTAAAACCACAAATTTCAGTGTTTGTATTAGGATTTTACACAACAGGTCAGCACAAATGAAAAGAAAAGGAAACATTTTCTATCACTGTGATTATGGATGCTAAACTTTCCACCAGACTGACATTTTCCCCTGTTTATCTTGCAAAATACCTCAACCTCAGCTTGTTTGGATGTAGCACATTTACGAACAGCACTTCAGTCTCGTTCAAAGTTTCTTAAATTATTTTTAGCATAATGCTTCCACTGCCATGTTTTATCACTGGCGTTCTGAATAAATCCAGCTGTTGATCTGCGCAACTAGATTTAAACTGAAATTAATTTACTCCAATTAGATTAGATTAATTGGAGTATGTCTTCTGAAGATCAGCTGTTTGCACTGGGATTTATATAGAGGAAACACAGTAAAGAGGGCTGAATATAAATCTTTACCACATTTTATGGATTTTTAACATACATGATTTTTTTTCCTATTTTGCAGTTATTTACTGCTTTTTGTGAGTCTGTCACAAAAATCCCAATATGATACATTAGTTTATGCATGTAACGTGACAAAATACGAAAAAGCATGAGTAAGACATTCGGAAAGCTCGATAAACGCCTACGATGTTTCCATCTCAGGTATCGAGGGCGACCGCTCACTCCTCCTCCTCCAAGATGAGGCTGTTTGTGTGTCGCCACGGCGAGAGGATGGACGTGGTGTTCGGCAAACACTGGGTCACCCAGTGTTTCGATTCCAAAGGTGGGGGATGCAGAGCTGCGATGCGGTCTTTAAAATGCCAGTATTTTCTTCTCTTCTGAGACTTTCATCTGTGCTGCACAGGTGGATACATTCGTTCTAATCTGAACATGCCGTGCAGCCTGCCAAGCAGGAGCGGAGGTCACCGGGACTATGAGAAAGACTGTCCGATCACTGTGTTTGGCTCCACACAGGCCCGTTTAGTAGGTCTGTCTGTCTGTGTGTGTGTGTGTGTTATTTGCAGGTTATTCACAAATCCATGGTGCAGTTGGAATTCATTATGAGTGACTGTCTGCTTTGGCCCATCTCAGGTGAAGCCTTGCTGGGAAGCCACACAACAATAGACTTTGTTTACTGCTCTCCTTCCCTCCGCTGCATCCAGACTGCTCAGCACATCCTCCAAGGTAGGAGCTCATCCTCATTCAACTCATCAGTAGACTGAGCTGGTGTCAAACATCATCTAAACATGCACTTTATGTGTATTTATTAATGTTACTGTCTGGTAGTGAGGGAGTTTTAGTGCTGGGTCTAAAATCTTTTTATATCTTATATCAAACCAGTTAGACTGGAGAATGGCTCCAGTATGTAACGAAAACACAGTTTGGCGCCAAGAAACTCAGTAGGAGTTAAAATGTGAAGCTTTTATCAACTTGTTCAGTCATGGAAGACTTTTAGTATCTTTTCTGAGTGGAAAAAATGGCACATTTTGTCTAAATGATCTCTCTGCTTCTCAGCTACACTCTCCGTTTTAATCTGTTTCAGGTCTCCAGCTGGAGGCCAAGACAAACATCCGTGTGGAGCCCGGTTTGTTTGAATGGACCAAATGGGTTTCAGGCACCAGCCTCCCGGCTTGGATCCCACCGGCTGACCTAGCAGCCGCCAACCTGAGTGTGGACACAACATACAAGTACAAAGCAACACAGATGTTGGATCATTTTAAATGTTATGTTGCGGTACAGTTAAATCTTCATCAACTTTGATGGTTTTTTAAATTTGTTTTCTTGCTGCAGACCTCATTATCCTGTAAGCAAACTGACCGTGTCAGAGCCCTACGATACCTACATCAGCAGGAGCTTCCAAGTGACCAGAGAGATTCTGACAGAGTGCAAAAGTCTGGGTAAACTTTTTCAACTTTTATTTTTGGAGAGATTTTGTCTCATATAATGCATAAATATGAGAAGAAGAGACAATCACACACGGTTGGCAACATGTTTTAACAGTAAAAACAAGTTAAGTGCATTTTTATTCAGGCCCCTTTCATCTATTCTGCATAAATAAAGTCTTAGGCCTGGATACTGGTCAGAGTTGATAGGAAGATGGGTGGAGTTATACACAGATCAGTCATGAAGGAAAACTTCTTAGAGGAAGCAAAAGGACGGGTGGAGGTTTAACTTACTGTAGGTCAGAGACGTTTTAGTTCAACACCTTGGTTGTAACAACGTCCTCAGCATGTCAATGTTCTGCAGAGGAATGCTAACGAGTCGTCGTTTGATTCAGGTGTGTTGAACCAGGGAGAGAATTAAAACATCCAGCACCGACTTTGGAAACGATGAACCCAAACATGTAGTTAGAGCTATTACAATAGGTCAAAACGTGGTGATTTATTTTAAAATGGCCCACTTAAAGTCCAGACCTAAATTCAACTGAAAGACTTGAAATTAATGTTTTTTTTTGTAATGATTTTTTTTTTTTGCAAAACTTTATACAAATAGGCAACTGTTTTTGTTACTGTATCTGATAAAATACTGCTGAAAAATATAGATGTTTTTCTGTAAGACAAAACTTGAAAAAGCTCAGTCGGTTACCAGTTACAGTACATCCATATGTATATATTTTTTTTTACCTCTGTCACACAGGAAGCACGGTCCTGATTGTGGCCCATGCTTCCTCCCTGGAGGCCTGCACTCGCCAAATACAGGGCCTCAGCCCCCAAAACTCAAAGGACTTTGTCCAAGTTGTCCGAAAGGTCAGTTCTGCTTCATCTCAGTTGCTTTCATCCCCTTACTGTACCCCCCTCTAGTTCCTTGCCTGTTCTTCATTCATAACATGCAAATCTGTCTTCTCCTGCTTGCAGATTCCCTACTTGGGTTTTTGTGCTTGTGAAGAATTGGGAGAGACAGGCGTGTGGCAGCTGGTCGACCCACCCATCTTGCCTCTGACACATGGACCCAATCACAGTTTCAACTGGAGGGAAATGCTAATGCAAGACTGAAGGATATGCTGTTAGGCTCCCTAGCGTTTGTCAGCTTGAACTGCTGAAACATTATTTATTTTTTTCCTTTTACAATTCTAGAATTTCATCCAAACTACCAAAAGGACAAAGAGAAACACAGAGTGACTTCCAATCAAAGACATTATGCATAAAATAAAAATAAATGTATATATAAGCCAATAAATTGCAGCTATTGTACTTAGATGTGACGCTCAGGAAAGAGAAAACCCCAGTTTGTGCTGAGATCACAGCAAAAGCAAGCTTCAGGTTGGATGGCATTTTTCTGCCTGTCTCTCTATATGGCACTTATTTACTGAGAGTGTGGAGGCGCTACAGAAGAAAATTGGACGCTTCCTGAGCGACGCGATGAAACAAGATTTTTACCCGGAGCTCTGTCTCTGTCTGTGGCCCCTCCTCCAGCAGAGGGGGAAGTGGGTGACGAAGACTTTGTACTCTGCTGCCTTTTCACACACTGTGACACGCATTAGTTGAGACACACTTGTTCCACAAAAATATTTTTCCACTTGTCAGAAGCTATTATTTAACTTGTAACGACATCCCCATTGTATAGGAGAAGCACAGAAGAAAAGGTCGACAATCAGACAGGGGAGCACCGGTCTTAATTGTTTTTGGTTGTTGATGTCAGCTTTAAAAAAAATTCTATTATTGCTGTTCTAGTTCTATAAATTTCATATCATTTCCTTCCACTGTTACACTCATGATGCCATCTGAACATTTGGCCCTCTAGTAAAGCCAGTGCCCACACATCTTATCAGTTGATGTGACAAATGAAATCTTGAATATGAATTCGCAGGATTAACTGGATTGCTACTGATATGCAGGTGCCTCTACTAAAGTTACTGCTTGTTATGTCATGACCACACCTGAAACTCTGTTAACCCCATAGAAACTTTGCTTTTCAAACTCTTGGTGATTCTTTGATTTTTTTTTTTCTTTTTCCCCGTTACATGAAATAATTTTAGTACTCATTGCTTAATGCATCTTTTGCTGTATGATTTGAAATCTGTCACACTCTATAAATTAATAAAAGACAGTTTTGGAGCTGTTATGATCTGCATATTTGTGTTCTGCAAGAACCAACTCTCTTTGTTGAGTTGGTAGAAGAGGTTAAATTCATTCACCTTTCCATGTAATGTGTCACCATTTCCATGAAAGACATGGCGGTGGCAGCGTTATCCTGTGGAAATGGTTGTCTTCATCAGAGACAGAGAAACTTGGCAGAGCTGATGGAAGATGGACGGAACCAAATACAGGACAAGCGTTGAAGAAGTTATTTGGAAAAAGATTTAACTCAGGCTGAGGTTCACCTTCACCATGGCTTGCAGGTGTACTTTCAATAAGCAGTGTTTATAAAAAAAAAATCAATCCGAGGGACTGAATCCAGGTACAATTGACACTTTTCAGACTAGTGTTGGTAAAAAAAAACAAACAACCAACCCAAAAATAAAATAAATAAAATCACAAACAGCACCTTCACCTTCTGTTGATCTTTTTCAACAAACTCAACAAAATATGTTAATGTCTTGTTACACATTTAAAAAGTACATTTGCATGGAACTTTATTACATTATATATTTAAAGTATATTTTCTCAGTAAATTCCACTGAGACATAAAACACACCTGCAATAATTAATGAGATTGAAAACACCTGGAAAGTGCGTACTCCAAAATCTGTTATCGGCAGCCATAACGCTCTTCTGAAAAATATATCAAAAAATACTTCTGACTATACCTTAACTTTAAAAATAGTTATTATCTGGCGGGATAAAATGTGCTAAAACATCTACATGTGTCCCTCCGCTCCCAACACAAAGACGTCTATGAGCTAAGGTAGGCTAAGCTAGCTATTGTTTTTCTGTTTATTATGTTTTCGGTTTAATGCTGCTTTAACGTTTTTAAGCACTGGGAAATGTTATCCATACAAATTCAACATTTAATTTAAGCCTCAGGTTGAAGCCGACGATGTCTGAGGTGCCTTCCGCTTCAATGTTCCGCAAATATTAGCTGGTTAGCTAGTTAGCCATAGACGTTTGAATTTTTAACATCTGCTGTCAAGATGCTTATACTAATTCATGTTCCTAAGAATAACATTGAGAGCCTTGTGTTTAAGAAATGGGGTAGAAGACAATTTTGTGAATGTTTTCATAAACATAATCTCATCTAAAGCGAGACTCCATTCAACGGAGTGACAGAATATGGTCTCGGATCTTGGGCGAAGTAAAGTCATAGTTTAGTTCTTTTTTTGGGTTGCTTTTATTGTTGTGGACCTTAGTTTGTTTGAAAAATCAATTTTATTCGGTATCCTTTAGTAAGCTATTTTAAAAACATCTGACAAATTATTTTATTGAGAAAAAACATTAGTGTAAATTTATCTTAATTAATCAGCAAAATACTTTAAAATTGCGAATTTACACTTTGATGCATCTCTGTTTTATAACACATAAATTGTGGAAACTGACCAACACTTGCCTCGAAGTGAATTTAGCTACAGTAAATACCATGGTGACCGTTTTGTCAAATGACATAGATTCTCATTTTCTAAGGAAACCAGGTTTTATATGTTATTAATATCTTTTCACTCCACTTCTTAAAACCTGATCTGGTTTGCCAGATGTAGGTTTTCTATATGGGGTTTCTCTCTGCTGGGGCAAAATGAGATAAGTCAGTTTCATACAATACTACAGTTATGTTTTTCTCTATGGGAATTTTTTGTTTCTTGCTATAAAAATGGACAGCAGTACGAAGGTAGACCTTTAGACTGAGTAAGAAAGAATTAAGTTTTGTAATTGCCGTTTAAGTCTGAACCTCAACCAGACTGAATGACTGTTGCGTGAGACAGCTTCAGACAGCTGTGCATCTAAAAAAAGAAATTCAGCCAACCTCAATGTACCAACCACATGTTGACTAATCTAAAACTGCCTGTGAATGCAACTCACATTCACATTCACATTTGAACTCACTGGTTACAAACCAGTGAGTTCAAAGTACCTCTGCTGCTTTAATCTATAGTTATAGAATGAAACATAATTATGTTTTCATATTTATGTTTTGATTTGATTTTTCTTCAGCTGATTTTCAGCTCAGATATCTTACTGATGAGATGCTTTTTATACCTTGTATGAATCATTTCAATATTGGAATATTCATTTGATTTTACTTCAAAATATTTGTAAGTAATGTTTTTTTTTTTTTTTTTACCATATTTGAGTTATATTTGCCAGCCATGTTTTTTTTTGTCATTTTCCTTTTCCTACTGCATGTGTGTAGGAATAATGTAAAATTACATGATGAGTAGGCAATCTTGTGGCAGTGTGTGCTTCCAAAATGAAAGTAAACACTAGATGGTGCTGTGGACCAATAACAGTAGATATCATGCTTAGCTATAAACTGGTAAATCTGAGTCATGAGTCAGAAGTAATGTGTTTTTATGTCATAAACATTAGTTTTTAATTAATTCTTTGAGTCAGTTTGGTAATTTTTGCAACAACCTGTTTGTTAACTGGCTTGTTTTAACGTTTTGATAGGACGTTGGTCCAATGTCCTACCATTGCACCAATGCAGTGATAGATTACGTCTGATTAAAGTTTGATGTAGTTTTAAATCACATAAAATATTTGCTATTCCTCCAACCTTAAGGGTGACTGATAAACAGAAATACCATTTTTTAGGCTTAGTGTAGCACTTGGCAGATAGAGAACTTTTGTTTTTCCCCCTATTTGTTAATACATTTTTTTTATACTTCAAAGATTTCAACATTCACATTTTTTAGCTAGAAAAAGTCTCAAAGTGAAAATTATTTCATTTTCTACTCTTTGAAACAACTTTAAATTGTTTTGCAGTCATGGTTATCAGTTTTGCTGAGTAATAACTCACTTGCAAGTAATGAGTTAGACTGGCAATCATCAACTCTTCTCCTCGACATAATTATAAATATTCAGCTTGTTGATGTGACGGTTTCATGAAAAAAGGTCATTCTTTACGTAAACATTAACATTTAAAGTTTTAAAGTAAGAACATCAACTGACTTAAACAACTGGGGACGTACTGGAATCTGAAAATTATCTTCTGATTCCCTCTAGTCTATTTGGAAGGGGAAATACTGATTACAAAAAAACTAAAGGCATCAAAACTGAAAACTCACTTAGTTTTTGCATAAACAAATCTCATGTTCTTTGATACAATTTGTTCTTGTTTTTACTAAAAATTAGATAAAGGTTAGTACATTCCTTGGGGACCTCTTGTACCATCATTGTTTATCACTACTTCTTTAAATCTTCTCTTTGTGTTTAATGTTATTTACATTTTATTGTGGAATTAAGACAATGTAAAAAATACCTGGTTGGCCATACAGTCCTTAGAAAGAACATCATAATTGCTTGATCTTACAGAAAAAGTCAGCAAAATCCAGCTCCATCTTTTTCAAGAAGTGAAGTATCTCTGGCATTTTTTTAAAACTAAATTAATACATTTTTCATTGCCACAGTAGACTGGTAATTAAAACTGACAGTACCAGTGTTTTATTTTAGTGTGTTGGGTCATAATATTATTCAAGAAATAATTAGAAATAAAGCTTAGGAATCATTTCTGTCACCATGGAAAAAGCAAAGATCTGGGTTTTTTTTCACTAGTCTTTAGTTCAGTAAAATAAAAATTCAAATTGCATGGAGAACAGCAAGTTCAGCTCAGATGACTTAATAAAAGAACTATTACTGTGTAAAAGGTGACTCTGACATAATGTGACCATTGTGCCTACTTTAAACATATTCATTCGTGCTGCTGTTCAATTTTTTTGTCTGAATTTAAAAGATGGTTAATGTTTGATGTGTGTACAAAGTTACAGAATCTACTGATTTAGCCGGACTTCCTTATATTGGTTTAATCACTTGGCATGATGGAACTGATTTACTGTATAATATAATGAAATTGCATTGTATTTTTGTCATAAAGTAAATTGATCTGAACTGAATATTCGACCTGTTTACAAAATAGCTAGAGATTACTTGTGTTGCAATTTTGCACTAGATAAATAAACTGAATGGAAGTAAAGCATTGATACGAGATCAGAAAAGTGAAATATTTTGGATTCAGTACCAAGCAAGGATGAACCCATGAGAGGGGAATAAATTAACATGGGGTGTTAATTTTTATAATCAACACTTTTAGTGTTTTCACTGTTCTGAAAAAGTTTCACAAAATACATAGTCACTTTTTTGGTTTTATATTTACAGTGTTTGTAATTAAAATGTTCTCTCAGCCTCTCGATGTTAGGGGTAGCAGCTATCACGAGTTACTGACGTCTCCGGCAATTGTGAACAGACTCCAGTTTGTAAAATGCCAATTACTACTACTCATGCACATAGCCAGAAATATCATCTCTTAGTTTTAAATGGATGAAACTGAACTCACAGTGATTGTAGAGGAGTTCTTCAGATTGCATTAGGCTTTCTTTCTAAATGAAGGGGCAACTTTCAATTTTGTGAAATACTTCTGCTTTGACTTACTCGAACGCAAGTCAGTCGTCTAGATTTATTCATGTAAGAGCCTGTTTGAGGCCCACATTCGCCTAAGGAGGACTTTGATTTATGCTTTCAAAAACCTTCATGTTGATTTTACTCTATCTTTAAATGTCATCAGAATATAAGCAGTCTGAGTTTTGGTAGGAGTTTTTGCTTTTGGACAGTTGTGTTGAATTGTTTTGAAATTCCTTTATCACCTACACATTCATTTTTGCCAAACATTTTGAGAAAACCTTCAACAGACATTTCTCCTTCAATTGTAACTCTGAATTGTGTAATCTAATCTTATCGTGACAAGGAAATGAGTTTATCTTCTCGAATCCTGCAGGTTACAAGCTCGGATAGCGCTGTTAGAAGTTAAACTGTTCTGCGAAAGATGCGCGTGGAAAAAAAAAGTTTCTATATATTGCATTTAAAGCTGTTCAAAAGTAACATTTTGAGAAAGAGTCCTTCTCTTTTATGTCTTTGAGCTGTTTGGGAGCGAGGGAGGGGAGGCACAGGCGGGAGGGGGTAGGTGGAGTAAGGTTGGAGTCCCACACAAGGGGAATCACTGGCAAAGGAGCCGTTTCATACAGTTCTCCTTTGAGCTCTCTGCGTGCCTCTGTAATATCTGTCAGTCTGCATGCACCTGTGTGTTTTAGCACTCACTGGTTTCTCTCACTCCTACAGGTTGTTTATCTGTGTTGTCACGTTAGTAGCCCGTGCAACAGGCAGTGGAAGGGAGACAGAAATTAACCCGGTACACTTACAATAACAAAACTCAGAGCAGAGGAATTGTGTTTGGAGAGGTTTTTTTTTCTCCCCTCCATCTTGAGATTCAACGAATCCGAGGAACAAACTTGCCTTGTTGGATCCGAGGATTGACAACAGACAGAGTTATGTGAAGAAAAGGGTGAGTTACTCACAAACAGCTGAAGTTACTTTGAATTGTTTGGCTTCAACGTAAATACACAGAAATGTTTTCTTAGCTCGTAGATCCTTCCTTGTAGAGTGGTTAACTGTGCAGAACTGAAGTTCTGATGCAGTTTTCTTCTACGTGCGTTGTTTTTATTCCTGTGTGTGTGTGTGTGTACACATGCATGTGTGTTGTGTTTTTATGAGGTGTTGCCTGCTCTGTGCTTGGTCTTTGGAGTAGACTCAGCTGCTCGGCGTCTCTCTGGGTATGTCTTGTTGTGCCGTGATCATTTGTACAGACATTTCACATGTCCAGAAATAAACACACTTACTGGAACACACGTATTGCCACACACAGGAAACAAGAAGACGGTAAAACGTCTTTACTTTAGATCAGACACTAGATCAGGGCTGTTTAGTAGTTGACTTTGAATAATTTGATTTAGTCCTGAAAATATACATATTTTTACACGTTGTTTAAATTAAATTGTCTCTGGGTTCTTAAAATTTTAGCCTCAAATGGTGTTCATTGTAACAACTTGTTGCTATGTACAGTTGTCAGTGATGATGACGGGTGAACTTCAACGCAAGCTGAGCTTCAGTGGCTGATGTGTGATGAAGATAAAATATAATTTAGTAGAACTAAAGAACCAGTGTGGTAGATGGTCAATGATTCAGAAAACCAACAACAAACTGATGAGAAACGGAAGAAAACACCCGAATCTTATAAAGAACATAAGAAAACTTGGGTGCATATGACCTCTGAGGGAGGTAATGAATAACCACAGGCAGGTGTGACCGTTGGTAAAGTAAAACCTGGACCAGGAGCCCAACGGACATGATGTACATTTATTTGCAATTGTGCAGTGGTTGATTCATTCAGAGATAGTGTTAGGTCTTAGTTTAAATAACTTCCTTAAAAGTTGTTTTCCTTACATAATGCTAACCACTGTTTACCAAACAATGCCAGGAGCTTAATTTGATGTTTGCAGATGAGCCATTTATGAGTCAACAGTATACAAAGAAGGTGTCTGTATGTTTTTTTATTTCTGATATTTGTCAAGCAAATGTTAAGAACGTTTCTTTTATTATTACAGGAAACCCACAAAAAGAGCAAAAGAGTAACCAGGAAAACTAAATCAAACCTTTGATGTTAGATGAAATTAAAATATAGCAGCATGGTATTTCACACTTTTACCAGAAGCCTGATAAATTTCAGGAAAATCTGCTTAAATCCATAAATGTCTTAGTAAGCATGAGCAGCATGTTTTGTTTCTACCCTATATTATTTGGTAGGCTTTAATATTGAATGAACTAATCAGACTTCCTTCCAAATGCCTTTTACCCGGTTGTCCTTACAGTGCGACTTGTTAATTAAAATTTTTTCACAAATTCTGATTTTCATAGAATTTTCAATTATTTTTCTTGAAAACTTTATTGATATAAATGTGCTATTGTTTCTGTAATAGTATTGAATTAAACAGGCACTGAAATAATTGGGTATTTATCCCCATTTAGGGATTTAAGCAGATTTTCCTGAAATTTATCTTCTTTTTTTTCACTGACCTAGAAAAAATTAACATGCGGTTGGTTGATGTGTTTACAATCCAAAAGTGGTGGGGAGTCTCTGGTTTAGTTTTTAATTATGGGAATTCAGGGTCTTGCCTGTACTTAGGGATTGGATCATTTTGACTCTCACCCAAAACCAATATAGAAAAAATATTAAGTTATGTCTGGCTGATTGATTTTATTTAATGCATTTAAAATAAAAATGAATATAGGTGTTTTACATTAATTCTTAAATATAGAAAAATATATGAACATTTTTCAACATATTTCTAAAATGATTGCTTTATATTAGTTTATTGTATTTGATAATTATTTGGTATAACTTTTGAGAGTTTTATTTTATTAAATTTTTTTTAACTACAGAAGTTTGAGCATAAAAACCTCCAAATAGAAACACAACCCTAACAATACTTGCTGTACTTGGAGATATAAATAAATTCTTAATCCAAAACACAGGTATATATTTGTTGTAGATAAACAACAAATATAAATTAAATAAAAAAAAATCTTAAGCTAGAGGCTGGCATTTCTAAATTAGTGTGTTGGATTAAATGAATAAAAGTTAAACATAATCACTTATGGATGTATGTTGTATTTCAGTAAGAAATTTAATAAAGATTTTTCAGTTATTTCTTTGTGTTTAAGTACATTTTAAAATTGAGACGACTTTTTTGCAGTTAACAACTCCTGTTAACTGCATGTGAAATGTTTCACATGAGCTTTAAAAAGTTTTACAGTGCACACCATCAGCTAGGTTATTTCCAAAAACAGATAATACCCTCTTGTTGATGATAAGGTTGAATAAATTCTGGATGTGGTTTAACAAAGACACTAAACCCACTGAGAGCTTAACTTGTTCTTTTCTGTCGTGAGTTATTCCGTTTTAAAATGTACATGCTGTCCCAGGATATCCTGCAGGAAAACTGATAAAAATAGCTTTTCTACTCTTATTTCTTTCTCAGGTTTCTCCTGGAGGCACTCCTCTTAGAAATACTGATATAATAGTTCTCACATTTCTCTAATCTACAAACAAATCAAATCTGCTTTAAGCTGTACATTTGCTTGAGATTTAAAAAGATTTAATGAGTTGTTGAGGAAAAGCAAAGTGAACACCAAAGACGATAAGTTATTGACAAATGTATAAAAAGATGGTGGTGGTTGTTGGGACAAGAACGGCATGTTTCGGTCTTTGCGTGCTTCACATTCTTAGCTGCTGACCTGTATGGAAAATAACAACAGCCGGCCTTGAAGGTCACACTGCCATAGCCAGTGGCTGAGACTGACTTTTTTCTGGTATCATGCTTGATGTTTGCAAACTCATTGATCTGCTCAGTATCTATGGAGCAGGTTATTTTGGGGGCTTTTTCAGAATTATTTGACTATTCATGAATCTATTCACTATAAAATCTTTCTGATACATTTGACAGAACTTTATCTCTTTATCAAGGACAGGTATGAAGTTAAGTATGAGCTCTAGGTGACAGGATATTATAGAAAACCTGTGTCTTTGTTGGCATGAAAAGACAGTCTCAATGTCCCAATGGCATGATCACACACAATTTCACTAAACGGTTTAGAGTAATCCCTAAACAAACCAGAGGGGCTTTAGAGGCAGTGAAAACTTCTGCTTGGCTCATACGCAAAGTAAAGCATCTATTAACAAAAATAAACATGTTCTTTTTAAAAAGTAACCATGACATGAAGTGTAGTCCAAATGCTAAGACCTCTTTATGCACTTGGTTTTCTGTATGCATTTTTAAAGCATATATTTGTACAGAGAACAGCTGGTGGGCCGCCAGAAGCGAAATGTTCTCCACAGTAAAGACTGCTTACATCATAGCTGGAAATATTTGAAAGTTAATAGTTCTGATTATTTGGAGGAACATTTGCACTTGTAGAACCTGGCAAAAGTCCCATAACAACTCCAAACTTCAGATAGTTTATTTGGATTTCATGTAATTTACCAAATAATTTGTGAAGTAGAAAAAAAATGTTAATTTCTTTTGGGTTTGTCTAACTTCCTGGCACAACTAAACTGAAAGCTTTCCCATTTTTCTTTGCAAATCAAATCAAGCAGATAGTTGCAGTAGATATAGAGCATAACTAAACACTAAACAGTTTAGAGTCCTGGACACTACAAACTGTAGGTTTGGACTGTAAATGGGCCGCCCCCGTGAAAATGCTTTAATCTTAACCAATGTTTCTTTTTATAACAAGTTCCACCTTTTTAAATACCAAGATTTATGAGTGAATTTGGCTTTTTGACTTTGTTCTAACTTAAAAAAGAAAGTAACGAAAAACAATAAATTTTTCCATTAGCATCTTGTTCACAGATTAGGTCTAATTATGCCTTTTATTGTTTGTGGTTAGGAAACTGAAAGTGTAAACTTTATGTGAGATTTCTTAACACTCCCTGACCTCCGCATCTAACATGGAGGCTGACAATATGAGTACAGAAAACATTTATGTTCACTTTTAAACATTTCTAACTCATTAAACTTTTCATACACTCTCCTTTCAGCAATCTCTTTTAGTGAACATGTTGCTTCATTTATTGAAAGTACAAAATCGCAGAAATACAGGTATTTTGTAATAATTATAGTCCCTGAGCAGTCATGTAGAGAATCCCACCAGGTTTTGAACTTAGAGTTGGTATATTTTTAAATTTGGTTTCTTGTCATTCTCAGATCCTTTAGTAGAATTACAGTTATCTTCAGAGTACCACTATATATATCCTGTAGGCTCAGCCCCAGGACTACCAGTGGTTCTTGTACCACATTTTGAGAACTCTGCATTTAAAGTATTCGATCATAGCTCAAGCTGCAGCTCCGGGATTGTAGTCCTGCTGTTCACCTTGTGTAATCTTCAAGGGACCAACAGGTGCAAAATTGACTTTAAAATCTCTGGAAATAGATACTCATAGACATATTTACTAAGGATGTAGGATATATCTGTATCGGATGATGTTAGTTATTTTTTAACGAATATGTATCGGTCCGACAAGTAAAATGGGATTAATATGATCGGCTGATGTTTCGTTCTTGTTGTTGTTTGTGTGTGTTTCAGTCATGCCACAGTGATGCAGCACAGGATTATGGAGCGTTGAACTGGAGCAGAGAACATGGGGTTGAAAGTGCAGGAAAATTTTCATGGAAAATAACAACCCCAACAATTACGGTTTTGTAGTCCAAAATTAAGAACACAAAAATGTGTGTACACTAGTCTTTAGGTTTTGTCTTTATTCTCTTCAGCCACTTTAATAGATAAACTTTAAGCCATATATTTAGTTTTTGTGTCCAGGTAGCCTAAAGGATATTTTGAACCTTGTAATTCCCAGAAACCCCTTTGCCAGTGATGTAGATGGTGCACTCTGGTGCCCATTTGTTGCAACCGCTACGGTTTGAAGGACATTTATTTTCTAGTTTGTTCGTAAAGCTACACTTGTGCTTTGCAAACATCAGCTTTAGCGCAGTCCTGCTGTCTGTTTGTCAATGAAGGGATGAGAACCATCCACTAGGGAGGACGTCAAAGAAAGACTTGGTGTATTTCATGCATCACACCTGTCAATTTACGTCTTTTGGTGCCCTGATAAATGATAGAAACCCAGACATTTTCATCCATCATTGAAATCCCCCGGATGTGAAAAGTGGATATGTCCGGTGGGGAAAGAGGACGTTTGGCCACCTTATCTTATCTGACCAGAGCATCTTCTCTCACATGTTTATTGGGTTTCCTACCTGGCTTGTGGCCCCCTCTGGTTTTCTTTCAACTTTCTACATAAAATTTCATAAAATCACGCAAGTTTCTGTTGTGTGTGAACAATAGTTATCCTATCTAACTGACCTATATTTCATGGGATTCTTGGCTGCTTCTCTCATTCTTGTCTAGCCTGTTAACTTAGGTGGACAACCATGTCTTGGTAGGTCTGCCTTGGTGCTATATTTTTTTTGTTTGTTTTCAGATGATGGCTTGAACTTGGACATTCTTTGTCTATCTTAAATCTCTCAAATATTTCTTCATAAACAGGTTATTTGGAAAAGTAGTTGTTATTTAGTAGTTATATTTAGGAGTGCTGCCGCTCTTAACCAGAATGTGTGACTACCTATAGATTTATCTACTGATAAATGAGTAAGAGTAGTACTTTTTTCAGGCAGATGCATTTTTTTTTTTCGAAGTTGGCAGAAAGGACTAGTTTTAACCTGTTCTCCTTTTTCCTCTTAGGACAGCTCCTCGTGAAAGGAACAACTCTAATAAACTAATTCCTGCTACGCCTGCCAAACCGCACGCTTGCCGTCGGCTATAAAATATGAGCCTCCGCTTCCCCTTTCCACTGCTGACATTGCCCTTTTGACCTCTTCTCATACCTTTTTTTCTGTGTCCATTGTCTTCTGCTTTTTTAAAAATCTTTTTATGTCTGTTATTGTTGGGCTTATTTTGGCTTTTGTTAAGTTTTAAGGTTTTTGTGTTTTGTAATTCTTAGTCAATTATTAGTTAGTGGTAGTTGGAAAAGTGTATCGGGTTAGTGTGTTTAAAACTGCTTTTAAAAGTGAAAGCATTATTAGTTTTTACCTAGTGACTATAAAGTGATCAACCTCAGTAGATAAAGTTTTCTTTGGCCTTGCTGACATTTTAAAACTAGGATAGCCTATTTTGTCATGTTATTCAGCTGTTTTGGACAGATTTTTACTTCTCATGTTATTTTTTTTCACCTTAAAGGCTTTTTATAGCATCTTTTTATAGTTACTTGCAAAGTTTTTTGATGGTTTCTTGATATAAACAACATCTATGAATGAGGTAAAATAGAGCTGGATGATATAGATGAAAAACACATACTGAAACATTTCAGTCAACATATAATTATTGATTAGTTTTTTGTTTTAAATATCCAAAATACTGCCAATCTGGTGTCGTGGCCTTTTGTTCCTTATCCACAATTTCCTCTTAAGCTGTTGCACTGGGTTTCTCTGTACTGTTCTTGTTTGTCTATACTGAGTTATGGGGCACAGTGTCGAAGTGGCCAGGTGTATTGTGGGTATTCTGTGGATGCTTGACATTTCACAGTGGAGCGTACCATTGTCAACATTTCTCGTGACAAATTTTTTTCATTTTCCACAATCCGAATGGATACCTGTAAGTTTGATGAATGAGATGGCCTACCTCTCTTTCGTCTCCCCTAGGCCTGCCATCGTACAGCTCTCAGTGCTGCACATGGAGTGGCAGTCACTCCTTGCAGCTGGTTGTACTGCTTCCCAACATTGTGAGCTTGGTGTTGCATTCTGCAAGTGAGTGCATCATCAAATACACATGCGTATAAGTTTACCTTTTTTGGAACGAGTCTGGTGGACATCCACATCGAAACCGCCTGCAGTACGCAGGGTTCTCTGAAGAGTGAAGTATGTCCGAATATGTGGGGGGCAATATGAAACTGCTACTGCGCTTGTTACTCAGCAGGTTGTTCCTAGAGTGAGTTACTTGATCCCATCAACCTTGCTTAGATGACTGAGATGTTGAGCAGCTAAAGTGTTTCTGCTGCTGACATCTCCTAGAAGGAACGCTGTGCGGTTCTGGATGGGAGTTCATTGAAATCATTACTAGATGGCTATTATTACTGGGTAGAATTGAACTGGAAAAAGCATTGTCTTCCTCCTTCTGGCCCTCTAAAGAACAGTTGGAAAGACATTTCTGGTGAGTCCAGGTTTACCGTGGAGGTTTTGAATACTCCATGAGCTCATGGAGCCTGGTCGTGCTCTGGCCATCCTCTGGGGTTCATCTGATCCTCTTTGATTGACGGGAAACTTTATGGTCACCTGTTCTCCATTTTTACAGATGTGCTGCCTGGTTTATAGGTCGAAGTAAGCTCAGACAAGGTGGGTGGTGGTATTTAAAAAAAAGGCAAAGGCTGGCCTACTATGTTGTCTACTTGAAATATAAGCTTCCAATACTAGTATACTTCTTGGTATGCGGTCGGCCTTGTAGCTGTTGATATTATACTGCACACACATTATTTTCTTGTCATACATACAAAGCAGGAGAAAATAAAGTCAGTTCGTTTTCTAAAGATTACATACGTTATCTTGATCAGTTTACCTATGCTTATTTCATTTTAAAGGGAAAAAGACTGTGCCTAATGTACAAACTTCCTGTTTGTGGAACCTCACTGTGTCTTTGCTGTTAACCTGCTGGCTGCTTCTAAGAAATCTGGCTCTTGACCAGAGAACAAACCCAAAATAAACAACATACTGTGAGGGGATTAAGGGCATTGGAGAGCTTCTAGAATTACAGCCCTCAGAACATATCCAGATGTTGCTTTCCTGTTTCTGCTCAGGTAACACGCATGACAGAGTTGTGGTTTCAATCCAGAGAAATGAAAGCAATTCACGTTCATATATTTACGCTAGGACTTTAGCCAGAAGGATTAGCATCCTAGAAAAGCAGAACTCTGTGCAACGTTCCAATGGCTCTTTGCCACCAATTGATTGCATAATTTAAAACGGGACATGGATGAAGGGTGCGGGGAAGATTGAATTTAAATACAGAGGTGGAGAAAGAAATTAAAAACTGTGTTTGACCACTTGAGGTGTAAAGGAAAGGGAGAACATTCTAGTAAAAAAAAAAACCCACTTGTGGTTTGATGAGGGATGCCCATTAGGCCCATATTGAGATCTATACCAATCAGAAAAAGTGAGGAGTTGGACTCTCCTCTGATTGGCTGTGGTCTAGTTGTTCATGTGTGCTGTAGTGAGACAGAGAGATAAGTAAGCTAGGATAGGCTAGCATGGAGGATAAGAGAATATAGAAAATTTAAGGCCTGAGCCATCTGAAAATCATTAGCTATCTGACACAGAATCATCAGCCTACAAGGTCGTCTGCGTCGCATTTGTTGGGGTGTGTTTTGACGTTATACTTGTGTCAACAATCTGAACATGCAGTGAAACTGATGTGAGTGCATATATCTGTGTGAACAAACAATACCTTGTTTGTTCACACAACAGGCACCAGAAAGCGCCCAAAACATGTCTGGCACCTGCTACTCTCTGACTCTTCTCCTCGTGTGCACATTTGGCCCGATGTCTGTATTCACAACTTAACAAGGTGTATGTAAATGAACCACTTTAAACAATTGGATATGATTTTACTGTGACATTTAGCCGTGACATGAAGCTACACTATGAAGCTTACAGAAAATTGCATGCGCTGCAAACAACCGTCCTCCTCTGCAAAGAAAGAAGTGCCAAGTTAGGTAGATCTACAACATCTTTGACAGCAATATAACATTTTAAACATTGTTCTTTTAACTTTAAGTCAATATTTGGAAGCATGACCAACCTGGACTGAATAGCTTTATTCACTTACTTTCTGACTTGATAATTCCTCACATCTTAATTGCTATTAATTATCCAGAATCACATGTCTTGTCATATGCATGCTCCTCTTTAACTCACTTCACAAGTTTTCAATGCATTTCGACATGGGGATTCAGTTAGTTATGTTTGGTGAACAATTTGTTTATTTGGCCACAGGTTTTGGATTATTAACTTGCTCAAATAATAAAATTAAATACCCCATTTTCAGCATCTTGGTAGAGCCGTGAGTTTATTGTTTCCATTGTCTAGATCACCAGGTTTTTATTTAGTATCCCGAATTTAGTATTTTAAATCAGTGTTTTTCAAAGTGTGGCCCTCTTAAAGTTTTAGGGAAGATGACGGGAGGAAAAAAATAAAGAAAATTGATTCTAATAAACTTAATTTAAAAATTTGTTATCATAAACTCCTCATGTGAGCATAGCAAGCATGAATGGATGCATTTTTTTACATGAAAAGAGCCACCCTGCTGAGGACATTCCTGCAAAAAAAAAAAAAACTCTCAGCCAATCAAAACGCATCAACCAGCACTTCTGCTAAATGAATGTAATGGTGAATAGTTAATGAAACAATGAAATACTTTTCGTTTTCCAAAAGAAAATACTTAATCCTGTGAATTGTTTGATCCTATGACGGTTCATATAATTAAATGTTTTGCTGCATTGTGAGTTTGCACAGGGGGTCCCAGCCCAGAAGCTAATTTTGTTTGTGGGCCCCGTTTTTCATAGAGTTCATGTTACCAGGCATTCTTTGCGAGGACCCTGTGGCCTCTTATGAGAGAAAAAGCCCACAGATTTTGCACCAATCTTATCAGTGAATATGAAGTTCTCTGTTCAGCACGAAAAGCTCAGTTTTATTCTCATCTGATCACAGTCAAGGGTTCAGGTGAAAGTTTCAGTGAACTTAGGATTGTGTTTTATTACCATGACTCGACTACATTTGTAATAGTTTTGCAGCTTTCCTGGTGTTAAGACTTTGATCAGGAGTTTACATTAAAGTCCCTAATCTGAGAGAGAAAACTTTAAACTGTAGCAATGTCATTCTTTGTGACATTTATAACACGATGCAAACAGATTTTGATAAAACATGACTGTTCAATGCAAGTGTTCAAATTTGTCTTGTGGGGATTCTCTCCCTCTCTCTTAAGATTTAGACAAACTACTAAAACTCTAGTTTAGTCATGATTGAATGTTTTCTAGAGTTTGTTTTATCTGAAATACAGTCTGTGAAGTTGGTCTTGGCTGTATGGAGCCATTTGTCAACAGCATAGCTTTGAAAAATAATGTAATGTCATGAAAATTACAAACATCACTCTGCGTTTGTAAATGTTATGGCTGGACAGCAATGCCTGCTTTTACCTGTGTTAGTGTTGCTAGATTTATGTAAACGGATCTGAATACTAACCCACTATCCTGCATGTGAGCTCTTCATTCCAACTTGAATAACGGGGTGAGTGTGAATGGACATAGCTGTTTATCTTGCATGTCTTTGGTCCTCTTTCATAAATAAAGCACTTTCAAGTAGTGCTTTCTTTTCTAGGTGTCATTCTTTTAAGATGTGAGGCAGCATGTGGGGGTTAGGAGTTAACTCACTGCTGTTACATTTCTGAGCCATAAGGGGAAAGATTCATAGAGCTGAGTTGACACTTTATGATAAACTCACCAGTTTAAATTGTATTGAGATTATAAGCTGCAATATTTAGTCATAAATACTTGAAGTGGTTCACCAAAGAAACATTTAAATTAACCAGAAGTGTTTATGTCAAGGTTTTTATTGCACTGATATTTTCTCTTCTTGATGTTCTTGATGTTCTGCTCTTTGTAAAGTAACCCTTTGATTCTAACAAGCTATTAGCTGACTAATTAGATGAGCTGTTGGCACACCCAACACCAACACCCAGCTAATCTGTAGCCTTCTGATTGCCAAACCTGATGCTTTGGGCTCCTAATGTTCTTATATATAGCAACACATAGCACTCCTTTAGTTTGCTCAAAATAACTTTTTAAACAGCTAACTTTATCTGTCTTGTAAACAGGAAAAAACGGAGACATTTACCAAGAGCGCGCAGAAACAGGCAATAATGGGAACTCTGCTTATACAGAGGGAACTCTGGCATGTTCTTAAATGGACTGTAAATTGTAGCAACGGTATGAAGGACAGTTTGTGTTGAACAACTTTTTTAGAATTTTTTTTTAGCTTTACCTTATTTCACCCGTTGCACTCTTATCTGGAGGTGTTTGTGCAAATCAAGATCAGAGGAGAACTGTAAATGAGTGACCATGAAATGACATCATTTTGATGGGGTATATTTGTATGATTTTGCTTGTGAGTGATGGAGGCATGCTCCCAGTATACCCAGTCATGCCACTATCCTGTTTCCAGCTAACCTGTTCACCTGTGAAATGTTCCAGACATTATTGGACCATCCAGTCGGTTCTTGCCCCGACTGAAACTTTTTTGGAACTTGTTGCAGGCATCAATTTAAAAATGAGTAAATATTTGCAAAAACACAAAGTTTTCCATTTGAACATTAAATATATTGACTTTATATTCAGATTTGAAAATTGTCATTGTTTTTATTGATGGTTTACAACTTCATAGGAATTGTGGTTGTAATCACCATCATCTTTTAAGAGCTGATTTATAATAAATAGTATGCTGGAATATTAAATTTGAGATTAAATGAACTTTAAAAATAATTTTGAATGCAGCTTTTTGGTGTCCCTACATCTCCTACATTGATATATCTGATTTATGCTAAAAAATATAATTTAATAAACCTTTCCAGTTTGTATTTATGTTCATATTATGATTTATTTGGTTTCCCCTGCTTTATTCTCTGGAAATCTATGCCTTGTTTGTCTGTGAATTGTCTGTCTGTAGTTCTTTTATTTCTCTTTGCATCTCCACTTTACTTTTTACATGTATCTTTTTCTCTCTTCATGACCTTTGGTCTTTCTATGATGTACATGTAAACATGCACAGATTGTTCCTAAAGAGCAGCGAATGCAACACAGAAGGGACGACCTGTTGGTGTGTTTCACAGAGCTTTACTTTAAGGGCGAGCCTTGCTACTTGGTTAAACAAAAGGGCCTCCATGTCGGTCCTCTAGATAAACATACTTTCCCTGAGAAAACACGGACACAGTTACACTTTAACCTGCTTGAGGAGGCCTCAACCACATCCTCCTGGACAGCTTAGTTCAGACTGGGCTTTAGTTCAGACCCACAGTGGGAATCATGCGCTGCACGTGAAACCATGCTGGCCTATCAAACAATGGAGCCTTTGACAGCCATGCCCTCCCTCCCCGGTCCACAG
This sequence comes from Micropoecilia bifurca, assembly GCA_903067075.1. NCBI lineage: Eukaryota > Metazoa > Chordata > Actinopteri > Cyprinodontiformes > Poeciliidae > Micropoecilia > Micropoecilia bifurca. The sequence goes on along the minus strand of CAEGAF010110313.1, from coordinate 4,571 downwards.
TACAGTCAGAGCACTGTCTCTCGAGGGCTTGGATGTCACTCCCCATCTCTGTTGTGCTCCCCCGGAGCTGACCAGCTGGCTTCTAGGGTCTAGGATGTGAAAGCATCAGCACAGAAGAGCTACAGTCAACATTCAGCACTGACTAGCTGAACTCGGCCCAAATATTCCCACCATAAATACCTTGACAAGCTTTGTGATTTCAGACAATCAATACTACAAAATATTCACAACATAAAAATTAAGCACAGTATAATATCACCAGTTTTGGGTAACAGAATCTTTTCCACGTTCTCAAACTTCCAACTTCCACCATTTTTTGTGTGTGACTGTAGTGCATCATTATGAAATGGAAGGAAAAGAATGTCCTTAAAAATAAAAAGTAAACTTCAGAACTTTGGGTATGTCCAATTTTGCCTCTTTCATTCCCCAGTAGTTCTTTGTTAGTCAAATTGAAAACAAATGACGCCTCCCAATTAGAAAAGGGAAAGAAAGGATTTAAAAAGGGGCGGGTCCATTCAGTTTGTTTGTATCCCCATTAGCCACTGCTGTGTCAACGGCATGTTGACAACATGCCAAAAGGAAAAGGGAACGAGATGGCTGATAAACTTAAAGAGAAATAGAAAGTAAATTTAGTGCAAGATGCAGCCAAATTTGTCAAATTAACCAATATTTTCCCTGGTTTAGAGGTCAAGGTCAGTGACGACAGGAATCCAACAGCAATTAAATTGATCCATAGTCTGACCAGAAAAAGTACATATTTCTTATAGTAAAAGAAAGCATTACCTTCAAAGTTAAAAGGATAATATACAGACTATTCTTCAAGTAGTATTGTCTGTTTTTTCATCCATATACAGCTTTTTCAACCAGAAAAATACAATTAATGTCATCAATTCTCTTCCTATAGTCCTTTTTTATTTTTTGTACTGTATTTGTGCTATGTATTTTTTTTTTTTGCAAAAGTGCTACAAGGTTTATCATTTGCTATTAAGTAGCAGACAAAGACAGCTGTGGTTGAGAAGTTGTAAAAAGGAGTCAGGATAGTTGGAGTAGGAATGAGGATGAGGAGGAAGAGATGGATGAAGAAGGAGAAGGTGGGGAGCGCAACAGGAACAAATAAAAAAAGATTAGAGAGGTGTAGGGTACAGGGTTGGGTTGGCATTTTGTTTTAGGATTATATCAATCTCTTAAGATCAAAGTATTGTGGTGCAAACATCTGCTTTTTGACTTATGAAAGCAGCCTAAAAAATAATTTTTCCTTCAGACATATTTAATTATTTCTCCTGACAGATCTGTAAATACATTTTATCCAGAGTGAATCTTCTGCACACTCCTGACCTGATGACTGATTTTAATCATATTGTTCAAGGCATAAATATGTATAAAATAATCTCTCTTTCTCTGTCTTGCTCTCTCTCTCTCTTGCTCTCTCTTGCTCTCTCATGAATTCAACATACTAATCATATTAATCATTTATGTTTTCAGCTGTTAAAAACTCTGGATTTCAACTAAATTTGGTCCTAAAAGGTTATAATCCCATAATCGGATTATTGTCATGTAAAGGAAGGTTTTGACAGTTGAGGTGATTTTCTGATTAATGCCTCTCTGGTGACAGACGGAGGTTGTGGTATATTTGCATTTGTCATTCTCTTTCCGCTTCAGCTGAATGTAATTTTCAGTGCTAGAAATATTGATTTTCATTGATTCAGTTACACAGAAGGACTATTTACAAATTAGAATATTACTTTTATAGTTATTAGAATAAATACTATGCATTACAAATTTATTTGTTCTGATACCTTATTTTTTTACAGATTACTATTACATTGTACTACATTGTGTTGGCCTATTACTTGAAATTATAAGAAAATAGATTCTGTAAAATGAGAAAAGGCCTAAGTTAAAGGGGTACGAATATTTTTGCAAAACGTTTATTACAATAACATTACTGCTTGTATCTTTCATGTTCAAAAACAATCCTCACAAGTAAAGTTATACATTTTTGTGAATTAAATGACTATAACTTCTTAAGTTTGGTTTGTCATATTGAAGTGATTCCTACTCTGTGTCAGAGTGCTGTGTCATATTGTAATACGCGTCATCAGGTTCTGATGATAAGCAGGAAGTAAAGTCGTATTACTGCGATGATGTTCCTCTGATAAACTGCTGCTACTGTTTGTGTTCGAATCCACATCCAGGCAGTCGGAGTGAACTGATATTTGTGTCCTGAACACTTCCAAGAATACAAATAAAAGATGACAGTCCTTGTTAGGTAGAACATAAATGCGAGGTATGGTTTTATCTAACGGTGTAGATATGCAGAGCTGCCACCTCCCCCAGGCCCAGCAGCAGTCATGTAAACAGAAAGCGCTTTGGAGGAATGCTGGACTCTGTGACCTCCCGCCCTGAGCGCAGATACAGTGCACCGAGTTCAGCTGAAGCAGCCCGCCCCATGCTGCGCCTCCCCAGAGCTCCGCCTCACCCTACCCCAGCCTGAGGCCTCACACAGTGGAAAAAACACACCCCACTCACTTAACACTAAAGCCTCAACACACACATGCATGAACAGAGACACACACATGCACTTCCTCACTGACTGACGACTGCTCCTCACTTTCTTTACTCCACCTTTACTCAGCTGTCAGAACAGCAAGTTCACAGAGTTCCTTCGGTTTCAGGCTACTTTATTTGAGATATTTTTCAGCAAGTAGGTTTACTGTACTTTATAAACATTCAGTCCTCCCTGACACATTTTGATATTTCTTCGCTCTAATTATGTCCTGATTATCCTAGATGATGCAGGAAAAGTCTCTGTTCTTCATCTTTAAACCGTCTTTGCTATTTCAATGTGTATTTACTCAAGGATTTAAAATAATTAGAAAAAACCTTAAGAGGAGAAGAAAAAAGCTTACTTTCATAAAAACTAAAAAGCTCCTAATACCCTTTCTTATGAGTTAGATATGTGCACTTCTTTTAAAAACCACTGACTGCATTTTGTTTGGAAAAGTTAGGACCATGGAGACACTGCCATCTGCTGGTGCACAAAATGGGGGAAAAACGTGGGGTCCAGGGAAAGTGCAAAGAATTTCTATAAGAATAATAATAAAGAAAGCAAAGTAATATAAAAATAAAATTATCGCAAAAAAGACTAAAAATGATGAGAAAACACAAAATAAATTGAAAACCATTCAATCTGAGTGTTATAGTTTTTCTCTGCCCTTTGCTGCAAAACCTTAGTTCTCTTGATCTACATGTTTTGCAATTTCCTGTATGTACAATTCTTATAAATGAAGTTGCTTTTGTCTAACGCTGGTCAATCTCTATTTAATTAAAATTTTAGGTAAGCTAACCTCAAGGCCATCTGGATTACTTAATGAGGCCACAGTAAGATTGAATTTCCTCTTAATATGATTCCTCTCTTTATCAGGAAAAAAGTCTGGATTTGGGCTGGGAGCTCGGTATGTGCTGGTTGCTGCTGTTATCCTCTTGTTCAGTCTCAAACTCAATGTCTTTTTGCCATAAAGCAAAAGTGATGTGCCCTAGAAACATAAAGATCAATTATTTCAATTTTTAAAAGGATAAAAAGTTACTGTGCATCTTCATGAATCACAGTAATGTCCAGAGTGTTCCCCAAGTCTTGCCTATAAACTGCTGAATAAGTGAATATAGAAAGTGGATGTTATGACAAATAATAAGAATAATAATCAGTATTGTGTTCATTAACATTGTCACCTCATATAAAGCAGATTTCCTGTTCTAATCGTTAATTTGCAGGCCTAGAGTGTGTTGCTCTCCCTCTGTGTGGGTGTGTTTTCTCCAGTAACTTTAGGTTTGCAGTTGACTATAGAGTAAATGGTCAGAGATGTTTGTGTTTGCTCACCGTTTGTCTTTATATCTCTGTGTTGGCCCTGTGATGCGCTAATGACCTATCCAAAGGGTAACGCTTCCACTCCCCTCGCCCATCGCAAACTATGACAGGTTCCAAGCCATGAATAACATGAAGCAAATGCATAAAAATATATTACATCTATTATTTTAACAATTATCCTGCATGCTCTGATCAGTACTCATTTAGTACTTGACATATTCTATGACAGGTTTATTCTTTTGTGCCAATCATTAAATTCCCTCCGAATGTAGGGAAGTTATGCTCGCGTGCACACACACACACACACACACACACACACACACACACACACACACACACACACACACACACACACACACACACACCGACTGAGACACTGAAATATACACTGCTACTTTAAACAGATGTTCACCAGATGTGACAGCCAGCAGGTTAGTGAAGAGCTGGGCATATTGCTGAGCATTTTGGAGCATACATCTTTAGACACTAGTTGTCATTTTGCTGCAACAACTCTCAGTAAACTGTATGCATGCATGTATACAGTGCCTGTACCCACATGTGGACAGGTGGTAGCATGCACACACACACACACACACACACACACACACACACACACACACACACACGCCCACACACGACCAGAGTCTTGCACACTGAAACACACACACACAGATAGCAGTTTGCTGAGAAAACGAGGAGCTGTCTG